>PVLA01009602.1:0-72917 GCA_004027455.1 Hydrochoerus hydrochaeris | reverse complement strand
AAGGGAAGGGAAGGAAGTTGACGGGAAGCAGTGACTGGAACCCTGCGAGGGAAGGTGACAGGGCGGGGACAGGGTCGAAGGAGGGACAGACCGGCCACGGACGGCCACTGCGCCCCCGTCACAGAGCTGGTCACCACGCATCCCAAACGCACACTAATAAAAGAGATTTCGGGCTAAGAAGTCTTGCTCTGTGCATTTTTAGACAGACCCTCTCTCAGCAGGGCCGAGAAATTGGCCCTGGTTTCCCAGAGCGAAGGCCAAGCTCTGTTCTGCCCTTAGCCACCTCCAGGGGTCCCCACTCAAGCAAAAATCACTGTCTTGTTTTGTTCTTGAGACAGCGTTTTGCTATGTGGCCCAAGCTGACCTCATGCGTGCAGTGATCCTCCTGCCTCAGCCTCCCGAGTGCTGGTGGATGACAGGCGTGTGCCCCACGGTGGGCACATGCCCCCAAACCACTGTGAGTCTCTTGCGGCCTCAGAAGAAAACACTGTGCCTGCTTTTGATGAGCCACAGTGAAGCCACAGCTCTTCTGGTCCTTTGTTCCGAGGTGGCCGCTGACCGTGTCCTGACCATATTGGTCCCACAGTGACTGTCGAGGACCCTGGAGCTGCGCAGTGCCGAGCAGCTGATGGGTCTAGGCGGCTCCCGAGCCCCTGCTCGGTCCCGCTGGGGACCAGCCCTGCCTCAGACGCCTGGCTATGGCGCAGGTCTCATGGATGGCGAGAGGCATCACTGTGGACCCCCGAGCAGGGATTGCAGGCTCTTCAGACTTGGGAAGGCCCTGCGGCCCCAATCCTGCCTGGTCCCTGTCACTGGATGCTCCGCTGGCCGACTCCGGTGGGAGGGTGGGCTCAGGGCCGGCGGGAAGCTCGTGCTTCTCACCCTGAGGTGGCTGGTGCCAAACACCCAGGGTGCCAGTAAGCGCATGCACAGCCGGCCTCTGCTGACCCCACGAGGCATCCACACCGCCTGCTCCACCCCGCATCGATCGCCGATGGACACGTCTCTGGTGACCCAGCACTCGTGGTGGGGTAGCTTTTCTTTTAATTTTCTGTATCAGCTTTAATTAAGCTGAGGTGTGCCTGACCCTGTCCCGTCTTATCTAGAGAGGCTGCTCGGGGCAGGGAGGGGGGATCTGCATAAATTATTGATTAATCTTCGTTCAAACTAATCTATCAATGACTTTGTCTGGCTAGGGAGACGGAGAAAGCCCTTAGAGGTGTCAGTGCAAACAGTGACTGAACGAGCATCTTAAAGTCCTGTGACACTCCTGCAAAGGCCGTCAGCGGCTGGCAGGCACTCCGTGGTCCATCTGGTCTGTTTTGGTAGACAGTTCAGGGCCAGTTAGGAAAGGTGATGGACACACCCATTGGACATGCAGACCCAGGACAAGGCTGACACAGGATCCTTTTTTTTTTTTTTTTTTTTTTTATACAGCCCAGGCTGGCCTGGAACTCAGAGCGATCCTCCTGCCTCAGCCTCCTGAGTGCTGGCATGGTAGGTGCGCACCACCACGCCCAGGGATGCAGGGTTTTGTGGGGAAGTAGACGCCCCTGATCACTCAGTGTCTCCCTGCCGAGGCCTCAGGTTTCAGGGAACCAATGGAAGGAGGCGCAGGGAGTCTTTATGCCGGGCAATTTGAAAATTAAACTGAATTTGAAAACGCAGTGAAAAGGACTAAGTATTTTAAAAACACAACCTACCAAAACTGTCACAAGGAGAAAACAAAAAGGCTGTTTATCAAGGAAACTGAGTCCATGATTAGAAACTGTGACAGGAAATTTCAGGCCGCTATGGCTTCCCTGGTGAATTCTGTCTGTCAGGCATGCGAGGGCGAAACCCCTCAGGCTCACACTGTCTCCCAGTGCTTTCGGAGAAAAGGGACCATCCCTAAGTCAGCACGGGCGCCACACGATTACACCCGGGACACCTCAGTTCATTATTTTCATGAAAGTAGACACAAAAATCCTTAGCAAAATACCAGCAGCTCAAATAGAGCACAGTGACAGCCAGCTGGGGTTGATTTTAGGAATGCAAGGTTGGTGTGACATCCAAACCCAATCCACCCGACGAGGAGAAAACCATCTGACGCTCACCATGGCTGCAGAAAACACCCTTGGAAACTCGCACCGTACATGGGAGAAAGTGTTCTTAGAAAACCAAAAAGTGCCTGCCGATGTAGCTTAGTGGTGGAGCAATTTCCTAGCAAGTTCGAGGTCCTGGGTTTGATCTCCAGCATCAAAACAACAACAAAAGCAAAGACAAAAGCAAAAACAAAACACACAGAAGGAATGTTTATAGGCTGGGTGTGGTAGTGCATGCCTATCATCCCAGCACTCGGGAGGCTGAGGCAGGAGGACAGGTCCCAAGTTGAGGCCAGCCTGGGCTACAGAGTGAGTTCAAGACCAGCCTGAATTACACAGCAAGACCTTGTCTCAAAAAACAAAGGAAATAAGGAAACAACTCAGGAAAAGATCTTGCCAGGCGTGGTGGCACACTCCTCACCCCAGCACTCGGGAGGCTGAGGCAGGAGGATCACTGCAAGTTTGAGACCAGCCTGGGCTACAAAGTGAGCCCCAGGCCAGCCTGAACTGCATAGCGAGACCCTGTCTCAAAAAGACAAAAGAAAAAAAGAAAAAGAAAAAGGTTTGGGTGGTAGCTCAGGGCAGACTGCTTGCTTAGCATGTGTGAGGGCCTGGGTTTTCTACTTAGCACCACAGGAACGAACACAAAAGCAACCAGAGATAGGAGGGTTCCTTGATTTGACAAGCAACTAATTCATAGCAGCAGCATATTTAGTAGAAAACTAAGTCTTCCCACTCCACGCCTGGCAGTGAGACACGGCCTCCGTTTACCAGCGTTCCCCGCGAATGTAATACACAAAAGAAGAAGAATTGAAAGAAAGAAATGCAAGCGCCGTCCCTCCTGGATGGTGAAACGGCGCACTGGGAATCCCGCAAGGTGCTTGGGGCACCAGGGCGGGCAGGCGGGGCGGTGCACGCGTCCCCTTCCAAACGCAAGCCAGGAACAAAAGGGAAAATGACACTGGCCACAGGACTAAAACAGCTGCCACCTCGGAATCCGTTCACTGAAAGATGTGCAAGCCCCGTGCTCACCACGTGCAGTGGCGCCTGTCTGGCACCCCAGCAGCTGGGGAGGCTGAGGCAGGAGGGTGCAAGTTTAAGTCCAGCCCAGGCAATTTAGCGACTTAGCAAGAGGTAGTCTGAATGAATGAATGAATGAATGAAGCAAGGAAGGAAGGAAAGAAGGAGGGAAAAAGGGCTGGGGGTATAGGTCAGTGCAGAGGCCCTGGCTTCAGTTCCTACTCCTCCTCCACAGAGGCTTGAATTAGTCAGGTCCTCCAGAGGACACCAGAGCCCTCACGCACTGACTGCTCCCCCACAGCCTGGCCTCTGCAAGGGGACCCAGCATTTGACACAGAAGCTTTCCGGGGGAGCCCAGGTCCAGGCCGTAGGGACACGTGCTTATCTGAGCACCGCTGCCAGTAACGCAAAATCGAAACACCTGTGTGCACCCTGATGGGGCTTGGGGTGTAGCTTGGGTGCATCCGGATGATAGAATATGGGCCATTACCCTAAAACACGTGAGCACATGCCTGTTAGCAGGGGAGATGCTTGCAATATGCTGCTTCGGACGGCGAGACGAGGTACAACCGGGAGCCGTAGACACAGAGATACAGAGAGACGGGTCACGGGGACAGACACACACTGCAGATCTGTAAGGAGATATCTGGCCCTATTTTTATTTAAAACAAAATCTGAAAAGAAATCTGCATCCAGTCTGGAAGGGCTCACCTCAAGACAGTGACTGTGCCCCTCGCTATAGGCGGTGTGGGTTTGCGAAATTCTTGTTTCTTCTTTACATCCTTCCTCACCCCTTAACCTTTAGAAACAGTGAGCGTGTATTATTTATGAAATAATTTTTGAGAAAAACTTGTTAAAAGAACTTAGCCGGGCATGGTGGCGCATGTCTGTAATCCCAGCACTCGGGAGGCTGAGGCAGGAGGATCGTTGTGAGTTCGAGACCAGGCTGGGCTACAAAGTGAGCTCAAGGCCAGCCTGAACTGCATAGTGAGACCCCGTCTCAAAAAGACAAAAGAAAAAAATTAATTAAAAAAAAATAAAAGAACTTAACAGCTCATTTTATTGCTGCGGGAATCCATGGGGGAGGGGGGAAACCGCAAGGAGAGACGGGCAGAGTTGGGACCTGGGAGCCCCGGATACATTAAGGCTGACTGAAGCGGACCGGGCACTCCCCAGGGGCGTGGCTCTGGGGTCTCGGGAGGTAGAGATGAGGGAGGAACCCCAGCTGCGGTGGAAGAAGCCAGGCCAGCAAACTGGCTTCCTGGGGATGTCACTGCCATTGTGCTGGTGCCCATGACCACAGCCAGCACCCGGCAGGGCCGCAGTCACAGCGCTGAGGTCGCCACCTGAGCTGGCTGGGTCCCTGTGGTCCAAGCCTGCCCTGGGCAGAGGTTCCCTGGGTGCAGCTGGGCTGAGACTGGCTCTGGCACGGGCCGGGATTCTGCAGCCCAGGAAGGTGCAGAGGGACCGAAGCCCAAGGCACCCTTGACTCTTATGGCCCTGCGTAGGGGTTGGTGCACTGTGGATCCACCTCCGCGGTGGCCTCGGCTGGCCATCATCACGGGGACCTGCAGCCTGCCCGAGGCCTGCCTGAGGCCGGGTGTGACGCTGCTCTCAGCCTGACAGCCGCACGCCCGGAGCTGGCGCCCACCCAAAGCTCCAGGGGACCCGGCAGCCCTCTCCCACAGGCCTGCAGTGAGGGCCTTGGAGGGCCGTGGGGCCCTGGACCCCTCTAATGTGCTCTGCACCCTCATGCTAACGACGCTGGTGATGGAGAAGCCCGGGCCCATGACCAGGGCACACAGGGGTGCCTGCAGGCCATGATGGGTCTGGCTCCTTGGCAGCGAGCCGTGGTGGGCACTGGGGGCTGTGGTGGGCACTGGGAAGGTCCTGGGTGCTGGAGGGCTGTCCAGGCCCTGGGACGCTCACCATCCCGTCCCGCCTGCTGGTTCCTGCAAAGCCTCCGTCCCACCAGGCTCATGTCCAGTGCTGCCCCTGCCGGGAAGCCCTCTGGACACCCGGCGGATGCACGCTCCCCTCTGCTCCTCTAGGGGGCCTCCTGTCCCTGTGGGTTGACAGCAGGGGATCCTGGACAGAAGCCACAGCTCAGAGCGTGCAGCCCTCTGCGGGCCAAGTCCCTGTCCTCTGCCCTTCATCTCGTGACCTGGCCAGCCTGGGTCTCCCCTCAAGGAAGAGGCCCAGCTTCCTGCAGGGTGGCGAGCAGTGACCTCACAGGTCCCTCACGGCCAGACCGCTGGCAGGACTTGGCCTGGCGCTGCTGTGGCCCAGACAGATCCAGACCTGGGCACGGCACACATGCGGCCTCCTCAGCTTGGCCTGTGGCCCCACTGCCAAGCTGTCTCCCCAGCCCCTTTGTGGCGACTTGGGAACGCTGGGAGCAGTGACCAGGCTTCTGAGGGCTGCAGAGGCAGCAGGAGCCCGGGGCCGTGGGAAGCTGGCTGGGGTGTCCGTCCAGTGGGGCAGCAGTTAAAACCCAGGGCTGAGCTGGGTGTGGCAGCTCACACCTGTGATCCCGGCATCCCGGGAGGCTGAGGCAGGAGGATCACAAGTTTGAGCCCAGCCCGGGCAGTTTAGTGATTTAATGAGTCCTTGTCTCATCACAAAACGTAAGGATGGGAAGTAGCTCAGGGCAAAAGCCTGGGTTCAGTCCCCAGAAAGCAAAGCAGTGACAGCAGGACTGGGGGGGAGGGAGGATGGGGACAGAGGGGAGGCTCAGTGTCCCTGGGGTCACAGGGTCAGGGGCTGGGTCCCCGCTCCCATCTGCACCCTCCGGCCTGGCTGGGGGGCTGTGAGCCTGGAGCAGCCCACATTTCAGGTCGGGGGACCCAGTCCTGCCGCCTCCCCCACAGCCTGCTACCCTCTTGCTGCTCTGAGGGCTGCACTCTGCCTCTCGGCTGGGCGACCTTTGCCCCTCCGGCAGCCTCAGTCTCTGTGTCTGTTGAATGGGTCAGCAGCAGCCTTGCATGCAGGTTGGGGATGAACAACACAGGCCTTGGTGGCGCCCGGGCCACAGTCTGGAGAACCAACCCCCAACCCCGTGTCCAAAGCCGACTCCTGGGAGCCCCCAGGTTCACGGTGCCTCATTTCCCTTGGACAGACACCACCTCTTCCCCCCGGAGACCACAAGCGGTGCTGGGCTGGCAACACAGACTGCAGTGGCAACAACGAGACTTCCAGGCTCTGCCCTGCACATCTGTGGAGCCGCACAGGGAGAGAGGCTTTGGGGTCAGGCTGCCTCCCAGCCATACTTGTTTGCCTCTGCTGGCTGGGAACTCACTACCCTGCATGGCTGATTCAGCATCTTCCCGGGGCTGCTGGCCAGGGCTGTGCTGGCTCGGTCTGTAGGTGGCCTGGGCAGTGTACAGGAAGAGCAGAGATGAGGCACCTGGGCTGGCAGGTGGCTGGAACCGCAGCCTAGTCTCAGGAACAGCTAGCATGCCAGGCAGGCACTGCGGGCAACAGACGTGCCAGAGCCGGGCCCTGGCTGCCGAGACTGGGAGCTCAGCACCACCAGCGCCAGCCCGGGTCTGGTGCCCCAGGGACGGGGCTCCCTGAGGCTGGGCCAAGCGTCAGAAGACCGGGCTAGTGGTGACATCGGTCTGCTCACTGAAGAGTGAGTCCGGGACGTGGCGGAAAGTGGGTGTCGTGGCC
This sequence comes from Hydrochoerus hydrochaeris, assembly GCA_004027455.1. Lineage (NCBI taxonomy): Eukaryota > Metazoa > Chordata > Mammalia > Rodentia > Hydrochaeridae > Hydrochoerus > Hydrochoerus hydrochaeris. The sequence continues at coordinate 66,141 of PVLA01009602.1, read as the reverse complement.
ACCTGAGTTTCCTGAGAGCACAGGGAAAGCCTGTGTCCCCAGAGCTGTGCATGGTGGAGCCGTCCCGGGAGGAGGAGGCCACAGCAGAGCCCCTGTGTGGCCCCCTGCCCAGGAGACCAGGGGGGCAGGAGCCCGGGGCGCCCTCTGCAGGGCTGGGCTTTCGTCCTCATGCTCAAGCTGTGGCTCCAGCTGCCTGGGGCTCCAGGGCCACCACCTGGCTCCACCGTGTGCTGGGCACAGGGGCCCTGCAGGGAGTCTTCTGGGTGGTGCTGGGTGTGGCTGGGCTGCGAGGAGCCCTGGGAACCCGAACAGACCCATGTGTCCCAGGGCGGTGCTTGAGGGACTCACTTCTGGTGGCCTGAGGAGGAAGCCATGGAGGCCGGCAAGGTCACCCGGGCCCCTGGCCCCATGGGGGGACAGGAGAGGTTTGCTGCTGAGCTTTGGATCATTTGTCAGGCAGTGATAGAGAACCGATGGGGTGTGGTGTGACACTGATCCCAGGAAGAAGGGAACATCTGGCCGGGCACGGAGGCCCACGCTAATCCCAGCACTCGGGAGGCTGAGGCAGGAGGAGCGCTGGGAGTTAGAGGCCGCCTGGACTGAGCAGCAAAACCGTCTCACAATCCAAAAATACAAAATAACCCTCTTTACACGTCTGACTGAAAGCCAAACCTGGGAAGGTGGGCTCAGATGTCTGCTGGCTGGGCTCCTGCTTCTGTCTCCTGACTCCTGGATACGGGGCGGGAGGGCGCGGAGCCGTGGGGTTCAGGCTGCAGCAGAGAGGGAGTGGAAGGAGGCGCGGGGTTAAAATTACAGCCGCTGCTGTGATCTGATGGCTTAATTGGCCGATCGATCTGCGCCCGGGCTGGAGGGGCTGCGGCACAAGCCCGAGGAGGCTTGAGCACCAACCCTGACGTCCACACTTTGAAAAAGAGTAAGGGGCAGACACACCTCCGTCCTCCACGACCTACTAAGGACACTGCCCAGAAAACCTGATGCACGCCTCTGCAGTGGCCCCGCCTTGCACGGAGTGAGCTGGGGTAGGAGATCTTTGGAGCTGTGGTGGGACGGCAGTGTGGCTTCCGGGAGGGAAGCGGCGACTCTGACACTTTAGGCCAGCGCTCGGGAGCGGGGTGGACGGTGAGGGCAGGGCGCTCACGCTCTTGCAAATTCGGGCAGTGTAAACACGGCAAACTCTCCAGCGAGGACAGAACGGTCACTTCCATGTGGGCTGCCTGGACCTTGTAACTGGGAAACTTGGGCTTCTTCCAAAGGAAGAAACAAAGAAGTGGCAGCATTCAGGAGGCTGAGGCAGGAGGGTTACCCCCATTCTCAGCCTTTCTTGATAGCAAAGAAATTTCAGTTTAGCGGCCCCTGGGCAGAGACCTGATGACAGTTACAGGACCCTCACATGGCCTTAGGGTGAGCTTGGTCAAGCTGCCACCTTCACCTGGGCCACCCTGGGCCACCCGACCCAGAGGCAGCTTGGTGCCGCCCCTTGCAAGCCGCAGAGGGCTGCATCACCGCTGGGCACCATGGGAAGTGGGGTTTCCCTGCCTGGCCAGTGAGCCCGGGCTCTGCAGAGAGCAGGGACTGAGGCCGACGGGGCTGCCCTCCCCGGAGCACAGGGGCAGGGCTGGCTTTCCAGCCTCTGAGCACAGTTGGCCGAGGGGAACGGGGAGCCCTGCTCTCCCCTCACCCTGTTGCTGCCCAGCTGCCACCCGCCCCCCGCCCCGGCTGCCGCTCCTAGGGCCGTCAAGGCCCCTGCGCTGTCCCCGGCCTCACCCAGCATGGTGGCGCAGGCCTATGGTCCTGGCATTCCTGGAGGCTGAGGCAGGAGAAACAGAGGCAGGAGAGCCCAGCCTGGGCAACTCAGCGACTCAGGAAAATAAGCACAGGCAGCAGCTCCGCGGGAGGCCCGGGGTTCAGTCCCACAAACCCAAAACCAAACCACGACAAAAAACGAAAGATGGTGCCCATATCTTTTGTGCTCCATGGCAAACAAGGTGTCCTGGCTGGGGCGTCTGTGCCTGCAGGTGCCCCCAGCCCCCGCTCCCGCCTTCTGGCTGAATGACAGCACGGCGCCTGTGCACCCGTCCCAGGCCGAGAGCAAACAGCCTCCTAGTTGCAGCGCCCGCCGGTCCCTACAGGCCCTCAACCACTTCCTCTGGGGCGGCGCGGTGTGAGACCCGCTGCAGCTCTGCCTGGGGGCACCCGGGGTCCTGGCTCTGGCAGGTGCGTGGACCCCTTTTTGGGGTGCAGAGGCCTGTGGCACACAGTATCAGCAGCTCCCAGCCGAGCATGCAGGTGTGACAGACAGCTCAGGAGACGGCAGCCCTGGGCACGGCTCTGCCGCCACTGCCGCTGCCGCTGCCAGGGCCGAGGACGGGCGAGATGGCATCGCACTGCTGTCTGTCTCCCAGCTGCGCGGGTCACAGCGGGACAAGGCTGGCAGGCAGCTGAGCGCAGACACCCGCTTCGGCTGCAGTGCGACCCCAGCCCTCCACGTGTTCTCCCCGCCTGCCCATCGGCCCCCCGCGCCTCAGCGGGAGGATCCCCCAAAGCCAGCTGTTGACAAAGTAATGGGAAGAGAGGAAAAGTGCAAATGAGCCATAGCCTTCTGGCCGCCAGCAGGTGACCCACTGCCCTTTGGAAAGGAAAGGCCAGCTCCAGTTAGCTTTGGGGCATTGAGTACAAAACCAAATATCAAAAGGCTGCGGGTTGGAAGGGGCTGCTTTCCAATCAAGGTGGAGGAGGTGGCAGATTTGCAGAAAAGCAGAGGGGGACATGGGACAGAGGACACCTGCACTTTCTAGTGACTTCTTTGTAGTGCCAGGGAGGTAGCCGGGGCCCCACGCATGCTGACCACCAGGCTGCCCTGGCCCTGGACAGAGACATGTGGACACAGCATCTGGGCACACATGGTGTCTGGGACACACTGGCCCCAGGCCCCTTCCTTAGGATCCACTCCTCTAGGGCAGCAAGATGACATGGGTAGGCGTGTCAAAGGGCCCCTGGCCTCGGGACAGGCTGTGGATGAGGTCACCGCAGTGTCCATGTTCCTGCCTCAGCAGGATGTCACTGAACAGGTGGTGGCATCCCCTGCTTCTGACACCCGCACCATCTCCAAGCACCCACGCCTGTACACTGTACATGTGCGACACACTGGGTGTGTACAGATCCAGTGTGGTCACTTGTGGAGCTCACTGGGGGTCCACCATTCACAGTGATCAGGGCCCAGGCCAAGGCCACCAGTCCAGGGGCAGAGTGGACACCTGGCTTTATTGTGTGCGAGGGCACAGAGTAGTGCCCATGACGGATATGGTCCCTCCCTCAGCATTGACAGGGGTAGGTGACAGACTGGGGGATAACAGTGACAGGCTGTGGCCAGGGTGTAGGTCCATAGGGCCACTCTGCAAATGTCTGTAGGTCTGCCAGCAAGGCTAGGCTTACTTCAAAGTAAAAAGTTAAGATGAATCCAATAGGAGGTTGCACAAATGAGTCAGCTCACAGTGGAGAGTCATTAACATAAAACCCGAGGGGGACCCTGAGCCACGAGGACCCAGGGCTGCCCAGGGAGGCTGCGTTTCCCAGCAGCCCTTGCAGCCGGTGGCTAAGCTTCCCCCAAGTGCAGGAGGGTCACCTGTGCCGGGGCCGGTGCGGACTCAGGATGCCATGCACGTTCTCCAGGAAGGTGGTCCGCTGGCCTCCGCCACGAGCCAAGGCCAGTACGGCTCACTGTCTCCACCACCGCACCCTGGGGCCCTGTGTGCGGCAGCCCGGCCTCTGCTAGTGGAGCCAGGCGGGTCTCACGGGACACAGCATTTTCCTTCGAATGCCACGCACAGCCCCGGGAAGACGGCGAGGCGCGGACAGCAAACGCTCTGTGATTATCTCCAGCTGGTGGGAGTCAGGGGTGCGATCTGCCTCGCTCATCCCCACAGAAGGAACAGATGGGCGCCTGCAGTAAGGGGCCGGGATGAGATGACAACCTCGTGGTCCTTGGCAGGGGCGGCCGGCGCGCAGGCGGTGGGGCTCCTGGCTCCCCACCCGTCTCTCCCCGCCTGGACCCCGCCCATGCCACTGCTGTCCCTGTGTTTGAGGCCTGCTGCCTGCAGGACCTGCCCACCCCCTGTGCGCCAAGCCAGAGCTCAAGCTGCGCTGCGGACAGGCAGGCTCCGGCTGGAACTTCAAACCGGGTCAGCAGACGGGCTGGGGACATCCCCGAGCAACGGATGGCCACCCTGCCGTGCCTGGGATGCGCCCGTGGATTTTTGGGCTGAGCGCTTTGAGTGCTGGTGCCAAGCAGTGGCAAGGCTGCAGTGATCTAAAATGTGGCCGGAGAGCGGGCCACGAGGGCGCTGCCCGCTGGCCTCGGGCGGCGCGGGCTGGGCAGGGGAGCTGCCTTTCCTGCCTGCTGCCTCCCTCCGACTCTCCAATGTTCCCACCATGGGCACTAAGTGCGCCCTGCACGCAGGTACCCGGCTGCCACTGTCCCATCAAGCCCATGGCTGTGGCCCAAGTGCCGGAGCACGATGGTGCCCAGGGCCACCCTACTGTGCCCGCAGGGACTCGAGGCTGGGCGCACGGTTGAGAAGGGCCAGGCATGCTATCCAGTCCTCTGCCGGACCCGACAACTGGATGGTGCCTCCCGTCAGGTGCTCGGGGACTCACGACAATCTTGGCAGCTGACGCAGTCTTGTCTCCCGGCTGAGGTGACCTTAAAAGCTGCTCGATTTAGCATCAGGCCCATCCCAACACCTAGACGCGATGGCGAGCTGGTGCGTTAGCACCCAAGGGTCACCGTTTCAAGTGTCCACGGTGTGAAGTGTGAAAAACATCACTCCCTACCGAAAGGCCACATCCCGATTTGGTCCGGATGGAGCCTGACAAGCTGTCTTGGGCCATCGCTCCACACTGAGCTCCTGGCGGGTGCCTGCAGGTTCGCAGTCCCAGCCAGCGGACAGTGTCACGGTCCAAATGGAGGGGTCTTGAGCCCTCTGCCCAAGGACGGAGCCCTGGTGCCCACTTCAGGTCAGCCCTGTCGCTCTGTACTGGAGCCAGAAAGGCCCTAAGGACCCGTGGTGCAATCCTCGTGTTGTGCCCCTTTAAAATGAAGGGACACTGTGACTGCTCCCAGCCAATCTCATGCAGATGGAAGCTGCGGTCCTCCCTCGCCCCTTGCCCTGCCCAAGGGGTATGGAGGGGCCGCTCTGCTGAGCCCCTCCCCAGGGCGGTGCTGGAAGGAGGCAGCAGTCCAGGCCCAGGTGGGCAGCCTCACCTGGGTGCCCAGCCCTGCAGCTGTGCCGCTGCCCAGGTGGCACTTCCCCCAGTAGCTAAAAACTAGCATTGCCCCTGTGGATGGGAAACCGCGTCCTTTGCCATTGGCAGAGCGCAGGGTAAAGCAAAGCCAAGGCTGTGAGAGCCCAAGCAGGAAGTGGGGTGCGAGCTCCCTGCACACACGAGTGGGGAGGCCTAGTCTCAGGGCTGCGTGTGCAGGCGGGGAGCAGCCAAAACCCCAGCGGCCTCCTTGTGAGCTGCCGTCACCCCCTCTTCAGCCATCCGCAGTGCTGCTTCACAGCCCAACGCCTCTGAGGCACGCTGCCTGCCAGCCGGCCGCCACCATTCTGCATGTGCTCTGGTGTCACCCTTCACAGCCTGCCCGTCGCCATGCCACCTCTGAGGTGAACGGTGCTATCCCAGGGACTCGGAGACCACACCAAGGGGCGCAGCCAGGGAAGCTGTAGGCAGGGCCCGCTGGGTTGAGCAACGAGTCCCGGGTGGACGCGCCAGCCCTGGCACAGTTGGCCGAGGGTGCCGTAAGGTGAGAACACTGCCAGCAATCAGCAGCCAGCCTCACGAGAGGCTGGTGTAATGGACCAGTGTCTGAGGTCAGCTGAGGCCTGGGCTGGGTGCACCAAGGGCTTGTGTGTCTAAGCCACAGTGGCAGGATGTGGCCCTGGTGACTAGGGCAGTGTCTGTGCTCTTCAGACATGGCCGTGGCTCTGTGGGCCGGTGTCAGGCACTGTGGGAACCAGGCAGGACCAGCTGGAAAGGCGAGGGTGGGACAGAGGGGCCTGATGCCTGACGCCTCGAAGGTTTGGCATGGGGTGGGGGGCCTGATGCCTGGCGCCCCGAAGGTTCGGCATGGCGGGGGCCCGATGCCTGGCACCCTAAAGGTTCAGAACAGGGGGCTGGTGCCTGACGCCTGGGGCCTTGAAGGTTCAGCAGAGGTGCGGTGTGCTTTGTCCTCGGTTTCCGGAGCCGCTGAGTGCTGGGAAGGGTGCTGGCCAGCACGGCTCTCGGTGAGGGCAGAGGGCCGTGTCCACAGAGCTGCTCACAGCCCAGCAGCGGAATGAAGAGTGGGGAAAAGGGGGCGGGCTTTCTGCCGGGTACAAAAGGTTTACTGTTTATTATAAAAATAAGTTACAAAACCAGAACAGGCCGGCACAACACACAGGAGCAGGGGCACATGCGGGTGGCAGCCGTGAAAATGGCTTTGACAGGCTCACAGCAGGGGCCGCGCGTGTGCACGCGTGTGGCTGACGTGTGGCAGTCCCCTCACCTGGAGAGGGGGCAGCAGGCACAGCGGGAGGGGGAGGAGGGGCCGGAAGGGGGAGGGGCGGGCTCACTGGCGGCAGGTGTCGTGGAAGGCCTCGAGGGTCCGGAAATCCCTCCACGTGGGCGGGAGGCCGTCCTGCAGGAACTTCCCGCAGCGCTGGCAGGGGGCCTGGAACAGCTTTATGTAGCTTCTCAACCAGGTCTAAAAAGAGAAGCGGAGAGAGAATGGGCCTGGGTGCCTCACACATGTGCCCTCAGAACCAGCGGCCTGAGGACAGAGACCCCAGAAGACGCAGGGGATCATGCTGAAGCCCCAGGGGCTTCTTTCCCGTGCCCTCCCACTGCCCCGAGGGGCCTCAGTACAGAAGCTCTGGCTCTGTGGGCGAGGGGCTCCCCAAGGCGCTGCCCTGCACTGAGCCCAGAGCCTCCTGACCGCCCATCTGGTGTTAGGGTGGGGTGGGGATGCCCTGGTGCCAACGAATGCAGAATGCACCAGTGTTCAGAGGGCAGCGCTCTCCCAGCACTGTCCACGAGGAGGAGGTGCACAGAGCTCGAGTCTCCAACTCAGGGAGGTTCGCCGCCAACAGCAGCCCGGGGCGCCAAGCCCACACTGCAGCAGCGCTGCACGGAGGGATGCATGCGCACTGGCACAGCCGGGCCTCCCCAATCATGCTGGGGAGGAGACCGGCTGTCACCTGTAGAGCTGCTGTGCCGACCCACACAGGTCCCCAGTGTGGCCCCGGGGCCCTTGGTATCAGGTGTGGGTCTAGGTGACTGCGCTCAGCACTGGTCTGTGCCTGCTGTGGCCCCCACGTCCTCCCCGCACCACAAGGCCACAGTGGCCGGGTCTGTGTCTGGTCGCAGGCTCCCTCAGAAGCCTAGGTTGGGGCCGTGTGACACGGTGTGCTGGGTGGTGTCCCCTGGCAGACCTCCTGGCAGGAAGACAGAGTACTGGGCCCAGGACTTGAGAGCGGGAGGCCACGTCAGCACGGCCTGGTGCTAACTCAGTGCCCGTGACTGGGGGCCACTTCTGAACTACCCAGCAGTGCCAGAAACCCGAGTGGACGGCTGGCAGTGGCTTCTCCAGATCCCTTCCCAAGTGGAGGCCCCAGAAGGACTCACCATGAAGGACCTGACCACCACGTCTGGCATCTGCGGTAGCTGATAATGCAGCAGGGCAGTGGTGGCGTGATCTGTCACCTGCGAACAAAGGACAGTGACTGAGTGAGCAACCACAGGAAACGGGGGGCAGACGCTCTCCTTTACATGCAACAGCTCTGCTTCCTGGATGTCCCTGGAGGAAGGACATCTAAAATAAAATCTCAGCAGGAAGATGCGTTAGCAGAGCAGGAGGATGGAGAGGCGAGGGGGGCGCGCAGAGAGGACGTGGGCCTGGGGCGTGTGGAGTAAGGGACACTTGGCCACTGACGCTGCGTAGACTAGAGTGGCAGGGGAAGCGGGAGGCCGGCGGGAGGCACAGGGGACTGGAAGCGCGGCAGAGGCGCCTTCCTGGCCCTCCTGCCGCCTCCTCTGGTGGGAATGACTTCCAGACAGAGGTGTCGCTGCTTCCCCTGCTTCCAGGGCCCGTGGGCTCAGCCCGGCACTGTCCGGATCCTGACCCAGCGGCTGGTCCTCTGTCTCAGATCTCTGCAGTGCCGAGATGCCCTGCAGTCCTGAGACGCGGTGACATCACAAGGTGAGAACACTGCCATCAATCAGCAAGTTAATAGATTCTGCTAATTTGATAGTTGTGTTCAAACTAATGGTTTGATTGTCCTCATTAGGGATTGTTGGCATTATATATGTGGCTAAACACGACAAAAACCGCAGATAAAATCACTCACTTTGAGAACAAGAAGAAACCAGAGTAAACTTGTGAGCCAGGCGTGCTGAGGCACCTGGGCGGTGGCCAGGCAGGCAGAAGTGCGCAGCAGACAGGAAGACAGGCTTGCCAGCCCTGCGGGGCCGCCTCAGGCTCCCCAGGTGAAGCACAGGGTGGGGGACTCTGCAGCCACATGTGGACAGGCAGGGGAGGCCCTTGCTCTGCTCCTTTTCTGCCCTGCCGTGCCCAAAGCCCGGGGTCCCTCAGGAGGCGTGCAGGAGACACTGGGCTCATACTTGCTCTAGATGGAGAAACTTAGAAGCCTGGGCAGCCTCCCAGCTCCTGCAAGGCTGTGGAGTTCTCATCCGGTGACTTTCAGGGGGACGGCGCTTCCGCCGCCATGCCACGGCCCGGGCTGCTCTTATCCTGGGTGCGCTGACATGTCTCCCTTCAGCCTTCTGAAGGGAGCGGTGCTCTTTGTTAATGAGAATCTGTGAAAGGCTGGTGCACGACTTGGGGAAAGAGTGGTTCTGAAAAGAGCGGCCCAGTAGAGCAAACTGGACAGTGGAGCTGAAGCCAGCCCAAGTGTCCCGGAGTGGCACTGTGGGGCAGACCGTAAGCTCGAGCCCCTCCCGACCTGGCTACGCTTCCACTGCGCCAGCGCGCTGGTGGCCCAGGCCTGCCACCCAAGTCCTGCATGCGACTTCCTCCCAGCAGCCGGGAGCCCCAGGACAGTGCACACAGCCACTCAGCGGCCACAGCTGGCCTGGGGCCTGCTGACTCGGAAGCCACATCCGAGGCAGGGATGCTCTGCTTTTGTGGGGAGTGGGAGGCTCCTTCTACCCCTTTTTGGGGGTCCTGGTGCTTGATTGCAGGGTCTTCACACAGGAGTACATCCCCAGCGGTTTATTTTTGATTTTGAGAAGGTGTAGCTAAGGCACTAAATTGCCCAGGCCGGGCCTGAGCTTTGTGACCCTCTCGCCTCAGTCTCCCAGAGTGCACCCACACCACCTAGGTTCCTCCCCCACCACTGGTTTTAACACAGATAACCAAGATTTGGAATTAGGGAACTTCACAACCTTCCTCCAAGACATCAGGAGACCTGTGCAGCCTCCCCTGACCTGTCCTCTGCAGATGGCCGGGCCCCGGGTCCCCCGCCTCTTCTCAGTGAGCTGCTACCCCTCCTGGCTCCTGCCTCTCCGTCCTCCCCACGGCCCCACGGCCACCCTCCCTGCAGGACGATCAGACCTCCGGGGGCCAAGGTTGGACCACGCTCCTGCCCACCCTGTTGGAGCAGCTGAGGCTGAATCACGTGCAGGGCTGTGGCGTGGCCTGCGGGTCACCGTGGCTTCCTGCCACCAGAGGGCAGGACAGAGGATGAGCTGAGAACGAGGACACCTCAGGGGGCAAGATAGGCCACAGCTGAGGCCACCTGGAGACTTTCTGGATGGTTTTCTTTAATTAGCATCATCTCTTGCTCTGAGGGGTCCTTGAACCCCTCCCAAGATCCCGCTCAGGCTTCCTGTTTTCCACTCCACTCCTTCACGTTCTGAATAAATACGGGCTGCCCAGGGACAGCCGGTCAGCTGGCCATCAGCTATGGACCTGCAGAGGGTCTCACTCCTTCTGGAGCCCTAAAGACCATGCTGCCTGTCTCATTCTTTTGGGCCTTCACCGTGCACTTGTTTAGGGGACTGGGGATCCAGGCACAGACCCCAGCACTGTCCTGTGGGCAGCTCCCTGCGTCCTCTGTGGTGCTTTCCCGTCTGGGCAGAGGGGTCACAGAGGGTACCCCGGATGCCTGTGAGGGGAAAAGAGTCAAGGCGGCGATGAGCAGGCTGGGGATCTGAGCAGCAGGGCGGGCCAGGCTCTGGAGATGGTCCCCAGGGAGTGGGCATCTGGTCCCGGGGCACCTTGGGAGTCTGAGTGAAGGCGGTCTGTCCTCATGGACTGTGAAATGAATAGGATCATCTGAATTTCACAAGGGGTCACCGGGGCGAAAGTGAGAAAACCGACCCTGCAGAATGGTGGGGCTCCCTTACCTTTACAGGCTTTTCCAGGCTGACAGGTTGTCTACCAACTACAGGAGTGGCCAGGCCCTCTGTGCCCCGCACCCGATCCCCACGGGGCCCGAGGGGGGCGCTGGCCTTACTTCCAGCTCGACAGGGAGGGTGTGGCTCTGAGCAGAGGCACGTGGTTGGGGCGGGGTAGCTGGTGTGGCACCCCCCTAGTGCCCTCCCAGTGTGGCATGGTGATGCACCTATACCTCCCCTGGCAGGGCCAGTCTCCGGGAAGCCAGAGTGACAGGCAAACCGCAGGTCAGCTCTGCACCAGTGGCTGCTGGGCAGCGCCTGCCCGGGAAAGCAGCTTCGTGAACCAGGCACCCCACCCCACCCCACCCCGCCATCCCATACCCCGCCATCCCATACGTGCCGTCTCACACCTGACTTGGGGTCCCAGCTAGTCTTTTGTGAGTGGCCAGTCATGTGACCAAACCCAGCCTCCTTTTCCAAAGGCCTGGCATCAAGTATTTCTTTTCCCTGCAAACCGTGGGGGCTTCTTCCCCTTTCCTGCTGCTGATGGCATCATCTAGCTTCTCCAACCCCACCCCTGCAACAGGAGGAAACAGCCGGCTGACTCGTTTCGGGGTCCCTTCTATCTCCCCAACTCTGCAGCTGCTGGTCTTCAGATTTCCACGTCTTAGTCCCAAGTACTGGGAAGAGATTCACCTGCTATGTGATCTTTCTTCTCAAAGCTTCCAAGTCAATATGTTTTCGTTTTACACGTTTTAACAACAAAGTTGTTTTTTGTTCCACATCGAAGATGTGGGAAAAGCAGGCCTGGGGCAAAAAAAATTTCCATGAAGTAACTTCGGCTGCTGTGGCAGGTGCCTGGCAGCCGACGCACATCTGCAGGGAGGTGGAAGCGCTGATGCTCCCATGCAGGAGTGCGTGGAGTGGGGGCGCAGACAGAGCCCGCTCGAAAATCCGAAGATCCAAAGATTCAAGTGGAGGGGCCCCAGCATGGGCGCAAGGAGACTCAGAGGTGACAGGAAATGGACAGACAGGGACAGGTGGGGCAAGACGCTCGGGAGGGCGCTGGCCTTGGAGGGGCTCTGGGCACCACAGGGCCCCGCCCCTGGGTGGCCCCTGCTGCTGGCTGACATCTCCCGCTCTCCTCCTCCGTTCCAGAGAGGGTCTCTTTCAAGAGACCTTGGACCAGCTGCCAGTGTGCACTGGAGAGGGAGCTGCCAGTCACAACAGTCTCCCCGAGTTCCTCTGCCGCATCGTGTGCCAGGAGCGCAGACAGCCTGCTCCAGAGTCAGGGCACCTGGCTATTTTAGGTGAACCCAGGTGGGGAAGGGACAACTGGGACAGCTTGCCTCACTCGACACCCACAATGGCCTGCCACGGAGGGACTGTCACGAAGCCACGCAGAAGTCTGGTGGCTGTCGAGCCAGGAGCTGGGGGCACATCCAGGCTGCTCCTCCAAGGGGAGGGGACCCATGCCTCCTGACTGGCTCCTCACCCAGACCAGGGTTCCCTGCTTCCTGCTGCCTCAACCCTTGTGCATGAACCCTGGCCAGCTGGGTCCGAAACGATGTCCAGGACTCCAGACCAGAGTGCCCCCGCCGGTACAGTCACCCAGGCGCAGGCTCAGGTCTGGCTAGACCGTCTCCTGCTCAGTTACCCCAGGGGCCAGGTCCTGTGGGGCCCAGGGCCTTCAGGGACTCAGTGGTGACCCAGGACAAGTCCTCCTAGGAGGGCGGGCAGGGAGATGCACTTCTGGGCCAGCTGCCGCTCTGCCCGCAGCAGGCCCTGCCCTCTGCTTCGGGTTCGCCAGGTGCTCTCCTCTCACTTCTCCCTCTATCAGCCTGGGGAGTTTGACTTGATCTGGAGGAAACTGCACTAACTCTCGCCAGGGTTTCTTCAGCAGCAGCTACTCGGCCTCCGGGCAGCCACAGGCCCAGGCCACTGCGGGTCACCGTGGCTTCCTGCCACCAGAGGGCGGGACCGAGGATGAGCGGGCCAGCCTGAGCTCTTCAAGGACTGGCGCCCCGCAGCACGCGGCCTGCAGCCCGCCTCTGGGGGCCGGCATGGCTGGGGTTAATAAATAGGGATGTCCGGCTCAGATGCTGCTCATTTAGAAGAGCGGCCTGGTGGAGGCCCGGCTCCTGGCTTCCCTCCAGCCAACGCTTGCTTCCGGGGCAAGAGCAGACTCTCTGGGACCTGTGGGGCGCAGGGAGCCATTAGGACAAGCTCTGCCCTCTGCTCGGTTACAAAGGACAGCAGATCCTGGGGGTAGCCAAGGTGCCCACTTGCTGCCCCACCGTGAGCTGCCTTCATGAGGCTCTCAGAGCTCAGGGCCTGGACTTAGGCGTGGGAGCCTGGGATCCGAGGTCGCCATTGGAACAGCACAGCACAGTGTGTGGGCTGGAAGCCTCCCCTGCTCAGCAGGTCTCATGAGGCTCTGGAGCACCAGCAAGGGGGCAGCGGAGTCGGGCAGTTGCTACTTGCACTGACCACTGCCCCCTGGAGCCAAAGAAGTGAAGGTGACTGTCACGGAGTGAAGATGCTTGAATATTACACAAGGTCAGCCTGAAGGGGATGGGACAGGGAGGTCGCAGGGCAGGGCTGGGAGTTCTTCAGGATCCTGGTCGCCTTCCACCTCTGCTAGAAGCCTGGCACAGGGCTGAGGAGATGCACGTGAAGGGTCCTTGACATTTCTCAGGATTAAGGAATTAAAACTCTTCATTTAGATGAGAAGAAAAAAGTTCAGCACTTTCCAGATGGTAAAATGCCAGCCTGTCGCTGGCTGCCAGGAAAAGTCCCAGCCCAGAGCCACCTGAACGCCACAGCTACTCTGTGTGATGTTATTTCTGCAGCGAGAAAAACATCCAGAGACATCTGGGCCCTGGGAAGGTACAGACAGTGCCACCTACTTCTCCACCAGACTCGGCGACAGCTGGGAAAGAGTAGAGCTGAGGAGCAGGGAGTTCCACCGGGGGAGCCCTGGGGACACAGCGCCGGGGGAAGATGCTGCTGTGTGCCTGGGGTTCTGAGCCCCTCTTGCTGACTTTCCTCCAGGGAAGAAACAGCAGCCCCGGACAGAGGCTAGGGGCGGGGCTGGCATGGCGACGGGGACACGGTTAGGTTCACAGAGACAGGTTGCGCAGTGCCAGCTGTAGAGCCTGAGCTCCACGCCCCAGGCCTGCATCGGGGCAGTCGCCACAGGTGGCGGTGGTGCCAGACGCTTCCTCAGGGCCACAGTAGGTCCTCAACCCCTGGTGCGGGTTTCCTTGCCCCACCACAGGGGAAGGACCCGAGCTCCCACAGGGAACCAGGGAGTCCCTGACTGCACCCACGCTGTGGCTGTCCCGTCACGTTGGCAGTGGAAAGAGGGGTGGCCGAGACACGGAAAGGGGTGCTCAAGGCAGCTAGCGGCCTGTGGTCCTAACCTGGCCAGAGAGGTGGCCCAGAGGGGACTCCTTGGAAAAGACTCGCTGCACACAGCACTGCAGAGGCTGAGTGCCCTCAGCATCCCCACTCCCCAGCCTGGAAACCGAGGCCAGTTCGTCCCCAGGGAGGAAGCGGCAGGACTGGGCCTGCTAGGCAGCCACTTTCTGCCTCTCCCAGGACGTCACTGCAGGCCGCAAGGGGAGGCAGCGTTGGGGGCAGCCCCGCAGCCTGCAGTCACCTGCGGAGGCGGCTTCGGCTCAAGGGAAGCAGCTGTCAGGTTCCCACCCAGTGTGCACTGCAGCTCATGCAACCCTTCAGGGAGAAGTACGGTACTGTGAGGACCAGCGACTTCCAAGAAAAGAAAACTACAAAGCTCCGCCAGGCCACGCCAGGCCCCTAGGAAGCCAGCAGGCTGTGCTGTGTGGTGGCCCTCGTGGCCAGAAGGCTGTGGAGGAAGCACGGAACACCATGAGGGCAGATGGGTGGGCAGCGTGTGCTGGGTGCCCGGCTCGCCAGCGTCAGACAGGCCTCTGAGGTGCTGGAGAGAGGCTCCCTGCAGCCAGGGTAGCCTGGGGACCCCTTGAGCCCAGTCACCCCAGGCCCACCGTTGGCTGAGGGAAGGGCGGCCCTCTGGGTGACCCGGAAGTGCCCTGCGTCTGCTCAGAGCTCGAGACACGGAAAGGGGTGTTCAAGGCAGCGAGGGGCCTGTGGTCCTAACCCGGCCAGAGAGGCGGCCCAGAGGGGACTCCTTAGGGCCAACGCACGCCTTCTGCACACCAATGGTCAGCGCCCATGGAGGGGACCTGGTAGCCTAGTGCGCTGCCGCGTGCCCTGTGCCCGGGCGAGCAGTCCCCACAGCTCCATCTGCCTGGGAAGTGTTGGGGAGACAGAGACGGAGCGTGCCGGGACAGAACAAGGGGGCGCTTTCCTCCCGATCTGGAGAAAGGAAAGGCCATCGGGGCAGATGTAGGACATGGGCCGTCCTGACCACCAGTGAAGATGGCGGGGGCTGCAGACTGCTTGGTCCCGGAGCCCTGGGCTCAACCTCAGCCTCTCCTGTCTCCAGCGTGTGCCTGGAGAGGGCTCTGGAGAGCCCATGGCAAAGAGGCCGGGAAGAACACATTCTGGAGATTAAAATGACTGAGTGACTATTTCCTGAGATGCCACACAGGTACCCATGCTCAGGGGACACGTAGCTCTGGTCCTCTGGAGACTCTCCCAGGATAGGTGGGACAGCATCCCCTCATGGACTTGGACTCAGGCACAGGGACCACAGGTCAACCTATCATTGGGATCCATCAAAAGGTCAGACATTCAGTCTTCTACGGCCAACCCAGTCCCTTCCACTAAGAAGCACCCTGTGGCCACTTGGGAAGCATCCCTAACAAAGGCTGTCCCAGGTAGGTCCCAGAGTGCTACATCTAAGCGTGGCTGAATGACTATGAGGCCGAGGAGTGGCAGTGTCCTGCCAGACAACTGCCTGGCCATGGCCGGGTGCTGCTGGCTCAGGGCTGAATGGGCCGCTCTCCTCTGCACCTGGCAGAATGATAACTGTGGACCGAGGGCTGCCCTCCCGCAGCTCTGAGGGCTATGCTGTGTCCCCTGCTGCCTGTGCCAGTGCTGCAGAGTGTGTGCCGGCCTCTCTGGTCCCCTCCTGTTTCCACCTCTGCCTTCAGCTGCCCGCCAGGATTTAATGCGGGAAGCGACTGAAGCCTGGCCCTTGTGCCTCCCAAATTACTGGAGGAAAATGCACACTGTTTTGAAATGAGGAGGTTAAAGATCAAAACAGCGACTGCCCCTGCAGAGTTTAAATGTCAGGAAAATATGAACACGCTTGAAACCTTTCCCGGCTCTTTGTGGTTCTGCCCTTTCAGAGGGTCCCCCATTCTAAGCCCCATTCTCTGAATCTGCTCTGCTGGAGACTCACTGGCTATAAAAAGCTGCTTCGCCCTAGGATGGAGTACAAGGCGCCTCTGGGGGAGCCTGGTAAATGACAGGCACCTGTTAGTGGCCACGGACCCACAGCAAGCTGTCCCCGGCCTGCTGCCACTTCCCCGCACTTGGGGACGGGGTCTAATGAGTAGGACAGAAAAGGGCTTGCTGACAGAGTCAATGCCTGCACACAAAGGCAGGCTGAATCCCGCCTCCTGTGGGGGGATTTGCTGCAGAGCTGTGGGGCCGGGCTTTAGCGCAGGGAGAGTCTGACCGCACCACGCATCCCCCTCCTGCCTCCTGATGCCACCTTGCAGTGCCCCTCTCAGTCTGCCTACTGTGTCCCGGGAGGGAGGACCTCAGGCAGCTGCAGCCTTCCCGGCAGGCCCTTGTCTGTGGTGGCCGCTGCTGCCGCTTGTGGGCAGGAAAACACCCCACATCCAGTAATTGCAACCACACAATGAGTGCTAAAGAAACGGCGTCCTGGGGGTTCTGCCCCAGAGCAGCGTGGGGCGAATTCTCTCCAGGGATCCTATGCTGGAAGTGGTCACAGTTGGGGCACTGGCCAGCCCCATCGTTGGGTGATTTGGGACTGGTTTCCTGCCTGAGAGATCCCCTGGGCCGTGTCCTGCCAGGCCTGATGCTCTGACAGGTGTTACTGTGCCAGGCTGGCCTGTCCCGACCAGGCCGTCTGGCTGGGCGCACACAGGCTGATGACAGTGACAGGAATGTTCACCACTGCCTTTCTAAATGGCGTCTGTCAGGCAAGTGCTACAAACAGCATCCGTCAGGACACCCTAAATTTAAGTGGGTGGACAGGAAGAAAATAAGATTCCAAGAAATAGCTGATCCTAAAAAGCAGATTTTAGTTCTGCTAAACTCATGTGTTGTTTTTAGTCTGAAGCCCTAACTGTGACTCCAGGGCTTGCAGACCTTTGTGCCGCGGACAAAGTGGCCACAGCTCTGCAGGGGCCAGGCGGGGCACAGGGAGGTCCACTGGGCCACCACCTTCCCCAGGTGAACAGTGAAAGCTACACGGGGCATCTCCCACCTCTTCCACAGCTGGAAACAGACTTCCCAGTGAGCTGCCACCCTGGTTCCATGTGATGGTGCCTAAAGGCTTGACGGACAAAAGGTCACACTTAATCCTCTGTCCCACATCACTAATATGTTCCTTGACCTGACAGCAGACAGTGACTTTCTGGTAGAGAGGGGACTCTTTAGTGTACTAACCCTTACCTGTCCCTGGAGTCAGGAAAAGATCTCAAGGCGATCTGGCTTCAGCTCCTGTCAGAGAGCACCTCATGCACCCTAGTAAGGGTTCTTTGGCACAGGGCAGTAGAGGAGGCCGTGTCCATTAAAACAGGGCGGAGTCTTGGGACAACATGCCATTCTGCAGCCACAGGGGTGGTGAGAGCACTGCCACCCTCTCCTGCCTCACACACGCTATGGGAGCTGGCAGTGCCCTGACATCTCGCTGGCCAGACTAACACCGAGTTTTTTTTTTTTTTTTACTTTTTGGTACTGGGGATCGAACTCACAACGATGCACTTGCAAGGCAGGCGCTTATGCAGCTGAGCTAAATCCCCAGTTTTAAACAGTGCTTCTGTCTGTAGTGCTGGGCAGGGAGGATAAACAACACTGCCTCACCAAGTCTGCATCTCACACATTTTTAAATTTCCTAGTCAGCTTTCCTCTTGCATTCAAAACACTCTGTAGTACACAGAATATTAAAAAAATACATGAATGCGTGCCAGGTGTCCTGTGAGGGGCTCTGGAATGTCCGAACCCGGGCTGCGGGTGGAAAGCTGGCCTCAGGTAACCCCTTGTGTTACCAGAGGGTGCAGAGATAAGAGCCTGGCTGCAGGGAAACTGAGGACATTTTCCTGTTCCGCTGGACTCTAGCAAAGCAAGGCACTGACAACTGGCAATGGTGGGATGCACTGGTGTGAGCTCAGGGAGCGGTTCAGGCAGTCAGGCTGTGCAAGCTGAGCGAGTACACGCCCAGGTGTGGCGACCTGGATAAAAAGCCCAACAGCCCGGCCAGGGTGACCGCAGAGCTCTGCCCTTTGGCTCTGGTAGCCGAGGAGCGTGTGGTTTCCCCAGTGTGAGTCTAGGGAGCTTCCCGGGGAAATGGTGTGCGAAGATGCAGGCCAATACGCTCTGTCGACGACCTGTCCAAGGAGTGGCTTCAGCTTTCCAGAACGCGGTCACAACAGCGCAGACAGGTCCTGGGCCTGGCCAGCCTCCCCAACCCCTTCCCCACTGCCTCAGAGCTCCACCACTGGGTGCTCAGTGATGACCAGGCTCTGGCACCATGTGGCTAGAACTGGTGCCCCCGGAGCTGCCTCCTCCACGTCAGGACCCACCCCAGTCAGAGCTGTGTGGAGACTGTGGATGCCGAACGCTGCTGTGCGCACCGCTCCCTCAGTGCAGCCCTGTGCCTTGCCTGAGCCCCTTGTGGGCCCTGCCAACAGAGGGGACACAAGGCTGCCTCTGGGGAGACGAGCGGGGTAGACTGCGCTGTTGGCACTGCACATGCCAAGGAACGTGCCTCACGCAAAGGAACCGGTGGTTTTGAAGAGTTAACCCCTCATATACTCCCGGCACACCTCAACGAAGGGGCAGCCGGACCAAGACGCCCATCCCCTCTGCAGGGAGCATCCCAGAATCCAAATTCGGAGCCAAGCTCAGCAGCCCCGCCTGACCTGGGCCCCTGGTCTAGCTCCTGTGCTTGCCACAACGGCTCCATCGCTCGGTGTCATCAAAAGAGGTTTGCAGGATGCGGGCCTGGCCGCCCGGGAAGTGCGCCTGTGCCCTGCCCTGTGCCAGTCAGGCCACCTGACTGCCCACCCCTGAAGTAGCTGCTCCTGCCAGGCTCGGCCAGCAGCTATCCGACTTCCTCTGCATCTCATCTCCCCGGCACCCCGGCACTCGGCTGAGGGGCTCTGTAAGGAGCTATGGTGAGCTTGACGGGGGACAAGGGAACCTCCTCTGTTACTTGCACTGCCCGGGAAGAGCAGGGGCAGCCCAGGGACATGCCCTGCAGGGAGCAGGCTTGAGCTGGGGAAATGAGTCTCTTGCCAAGTGTTTCCTTCCCAACACCTCCCTCCAATATTCCCGGGCAGCTGTCATCTCCAGGCATGACGTGGGGGGTTGGGTGGGCAGCCTCTCAGGCCCTCTGAAGGCTCCCACACAGGCCACAGGGCTATGGGAACCCCACTCACAGCTGGGCCACGCTTGGTGTCACCTCAACAGCTAATCCTGTGTTGAATAAAATGGATAGAATTGTTGTTTTTATATTTCTCACTACAAAAATTAATGAAAAATGCCATTTTTGGTCATGTTGTATGTGTGCAGTTGGACTGGTAAGCAGTTAATGTCCAAGGTACACACAGAGAAACTCATTCTTGCAGGGAAGTGGTTCCTACAGACACATGTGGTGTGTTCTTTCTACCACGATTAAGACCCAGAACGTCCCATCTCCCTAGCGGGGCTCCTCACAGCCCTTTGGGGTCAATATCCTGTCCCCACCTCCAGGAAGCCACCGGGCCAATTTCTGCCTCTGAACTTGTATTTTTTCCAGAATGTCATATAAATGGAACTCGTAAAACAAGCAGCTTTCTAATTTGGGCTTTTCCTACTTTGTAAAAAGTGTCTAATTTGAGAACAATGTGTATTCCCCCAATTCTTGTTTTCCTAGAGACCCACGAGCAGAGACAGAAGTCAGAGCTTACCTTCTGGAATACTTGATAGTTGGACTTGGACCATATATCGAGCTGTGGAAAGAGGGGAGAACCGTTAGCCGCCGTTTCAGAATCTGGCCCTGGGGATGGCGCTGCAGCTTCCACTCCCCTGTCACACTTGAGAAGGGAACAGGGCTAGTGGGGAGCGATCTGGACACGCTGCTCACCCTCTTCCTGCATCCAGTGCAGTGCGTAAGGAGCCGAAGTGACAGATCTGGAGAATCCCAGGCCCCTCCACCACTTCCTAACCTTGACCTCGACGTGCCAGGCCAGTCCTGCCTCAGGACCTCACAAACCCCGAGAGACTCCTCCCACACTTCCTGCAGGCTCCATGTCACCGTAACAGAGAGGTGTTTCCTCATTACCTGTCTAAGCATTATTCTTGAGACTTGTTCTCTGTTCTCTACCTGTTCAAAACTTACAAGCTTCAAAACACGTAAGACTGCCTTACGTATGAGTCCTTATTACCTGCTGTGCCCAGGAATGTGGGCTTGGCAAGGGCTGCCTGGGGCCTGGGCGTGGAGACCTGCACGCTGTGGGCATTGCTCCATGCCAGGCATTGCACCAGGCCCTCTGCACACGTGTCCACCTCATCCCCCAAACTGGCAGCTTCACCTTCCCGATGACCAGGCAAAAGGCTCTGAGCACTCCACGGCGCAAGGTTACCTGGAGGGTTCTGGTGAGGTCTCACCTGGTGGTGCTCACACCTGGCTAGGAAGCAGGGAGGGAGGTTTTTTAAAAAAATTAGTTCATTTTTTATAAATACAGATTCTTTGCTCCCTGTGCTGGAGTCTGGATGAAGTCTGGAGTGGACCCAAGTCTGTTCCTCTTGTTTTTGCTGTGCTCCCAGGTAACCGGGACATCTGGTTGGTCCCAGATGAAGTGTGGGCAGGGCTTGGGGGATACCCGGTCTGGCCCCCTGCAGCCAATGTGGTCACACACAGGGAATGCGGATGGCTCATTCTTTTTTTTTTTCTTTTTCTTTTTTGTGGTGCTGGGGATGGAACCCAGGACCTTAGGCATGCAAGGAGAGAGCTCTACCACTGAGCCACATCCCCAGCCTCTTGTTTCTTTTTAAGACAAAGTCTCCCTGCATAATCCAGGCTGAGCATGAACTATGTTGTACAGGCCAGCCTCAAACTTTTAGTGATCCTCCTGCTTCAGCCTCCCGAGCCCTAGGATTACAGGTGTGGACCACCATGCCCAGCCCTGTTGGCAGCTCATTCCAACCAAAACCTTTTTTTCTGTGTTTTTGAGACAGGGTCTCTATGCAGTTTGGGCAGGCCTTGAGCTCACTTTGTAGCCCAGGCTGGTCTCGAACTTAAAATGATCCTCCTGCCTCAGCCTCCTGAGTGCTGGGATTACAGGTGTGAGCCACCATACCCAGCTAAAGACAGGCTGTTTTTTGTTGTTGTTGTTAATTCTTAAAATTTTTTTTTCCAAAACCATTTTTTTAGCGGAGGAGCAGGTACTGGGAATTGAACCCAGGATGTTGTGCTTGCTAGGCAGGCACTGATCCTGGTGAGCTATATCCCTGAACCATTTTGGTTTCCTCTGTTTGCACTGCCTTTCCACGGCATCAAGAGCTCAGGACCAATCATATATGGCAGCGTTTCCTCCAGGATGGTGCCAGGCCAAGCTCAGGACGTGATAAAAGGAGGAGGCCCTCAGCGTGCCCCAGAGGCACTGAAGAGTGTGGACTTCACTCCACGAGGCTACGAGCTGAGCAAAGTGAAACATCTGGTGTGTGAGTCTCCTGGAAGCGGCCTCTGGCGTTGGCTGGTGGTCAAGGCAGAACTCACAGATACGGCTGCATGGGCCTGGACACTGTGTTACTGAGTTGGGAGTTGCAGAGAGCATGAGAAGCCATTGCCGGGAGTCTCATCTGAGGAGCCAGGAAGTGAAGAGCTGCTTCTGACCTGGGCTCTTTGGAGTTCTGCTTCTATGTGGGGCGAGACGCCAGACTTTGGCTTTCTGCAGCATCTCTGGATCCCGGGAACAAGGCAAGGTTGTGCCCAGTGCACCCGCAGCTCTCCGGCAGTTCTCCTGGCCTCTTTCTGCTTGCTGCTGGTTTCACATGAACCTCACTGCGCGCGCGTGTGTGTGTGTGTTTGAAGTGAGTGCCCTTCCTGTTTCCCAAAGAGCTCTCCAGAAAGGCAACACCAACTCTCAGTCACGGCTCCCACCCTTCAACTAATGGACAGGAATGACAATTTAAAAAATCTCCAAGCATCAGAGTTTTAATTTGACAGGTTAACAACTGTAGCAGGAAAAGTGACAAAGACAACTCTGAAGGAAGATGCGAGACTATCTCCTTCATTAGCAATTCTGTTACAGGAAACCACTGCCGGGCAGGCAACTGGGGAGGAGCAGACAGGGCCGGGCGCTTTCCTGGTGCTGCACTTTAGCCCAGGGTTTAACAAATGCCACACTTTCAGATTACTGGGGAAGCACACGGTGAATAAGAATGACTTGTGCATCCTTTAGCTCTCCAGAGATCGCTGCCAAGATGACAGAGACCAAAGATTCTAAATCTGAATCTTAGGATGAGCAGCATCGGCGTCTGAACTTGGAACCGACACGGTTCTCCTCATGCCTCCAGCCCACAGCTGTGTCTTGTGAAGTTCTGCACTTTTCCCCTTCCTGCCTGTTCGCATCGCGCATGAGCAGACCGAGCTATAAACACAGCCTCAACATGACAGCAAAGAAGAATCTGCACAGACTAAAAAGTTACAGCTTTTACTTGAAAACCTTCACTATCTCTAAGATGTATTAATAAAAAACCACCCGGAGGGACACACACACAGGTTTGAGAGATGGCTTCCCCAGCTGATCATGGGTTTGCAGAGCAGACCACGCTGATTCCAAGGCAGGGTGCTGCTCTTTTTGGAAGGAAGTTTAAAGTGTGACTCAAGACCCTGGGGACAGCTCTGCCATCTGGGACGGGGGCCGCTGGACAATGGGGTCTATTTACCTGGTGCACGGGGCTGAAATGGGGACCTGGCAACAATGGGCGCTCCTTCTGCTGGGAGCACACAGCAGGTGGCTTGTGCTGGATTTTCTGCTAGATTTCTGCTGAAGAAAGCCATTTAAATGAGCATTCTGGAGTCAATGCCTGGCTTCTCCTTTGGGCCAGGAAGATCTTCAGGTACTCATTTCAGTGAGCCAGGAAGGCGTTGAGTGAATATTTACTAGCTCCAGCTCAGCTGCTGCAAAGGCGGGCATGGCTACCAGTTTTTTGCTGGCTGTGATATGCAAACAGAGAGCATTCTGGGAGCCGCCAACCTCCCTGGTTCAGGAAAGAAGTGCCATTCCCTGCAGCACGCAGGGGAGAAAGCCCACCCTGTGGGGAGTGAGGAGCCACCCCTTGCCTCTGGAGACAGTGCCTGCATCTTAGGGTGGGAAGCGGGCTCTTCTCAGCAGAAGTGCAACAAACCCACAGAGGACCAAGTGCCTTAGCAGGCACTTCTGTCTCTCGGGACAAACCCTACGATGTCAACTGACCTCAAAACAACCTGAAAAAGATAGTGACACATGAATTTCTGTACTGCAAAGAACACGCAGGAGCTCTGACATCAACAGCAAGGTTATTCTAACTGCTGATGAGCGCCATCACCTGTGTCACAACTGGCCAGGGCAGATGTCATTTACTGACGGCTGTGTCTCTGGCCTGCACTCCACCCAAGTTATCTTGTCAAATGTCCAGCTCAAGGGTGATGACATTGTTTCCAACACACAAACCTGTCCACTGTCACACTCAGGGTGGAGTATTCAAAAGCAGGTCTGTGGCCAGAGGTCGGGGAGGAAAAGGCTGCTTTTGGATGGGACACTGGCTCACACCACCCTCTGCATCCTCCTGGCTCAGCTCATTGGGGGAGGGGGCCCTGCAGAGTTTAGCATGACAAATCTGCTTTGAGGTCTGCTACTGTGATAACCACCTCTGCTAACATTCATTCAGCAGATTGCAAACATGCTGGCAGCTTCTCAGGTTATCAATTCTTTATTTCATTTCAAAAAGCAGTACACACAATGACTTCTCAATGATCTAGAACAGACTCTTCTAGACAGAGCTCCTAAGCCACGAGGGGTTTCAGCTTTGTGAGGAGCTTTGCCTTGAAAGGTGACACATGGGACCGTCTGGGTGACGGCCACACCTGGGCAGTGGTGACGATCTCTCCATGGCTGCCCAAGTCTCCCAAACCATCACACTTCTGTGCGGTCCTCCTGTGCTTTCCACTCTCCCCGGAGAGAAGAGCATGAGCTTGTCTCACTGAGGAGCGCAGTGTTAAGGGTCTATTATTCTTCAACTTTTCACTTTCAATCAGGACTTGCATTTGTTACTAAAAAACTGCTGAAAGCACAATTTCAGGGCATCCTCTGCATAGGAATTACACTGGATTCCCTTTCCTTGCTTTCACCCTTCTCCCCAGAAATAACAAGAGGCCATTTTTCTGAAGGTCGTCTGAACAATTTCAAAGGCTATAACAAATCAAAATGTTCCCTGCATCTAATATCAAACGGGGCTGATGCCAACACTTATTAGAGAAATCAGATTCAAGCTTCCCCCAGCCCCCTCGACCCAAACACACACACACCCCCAGCTTTGAAGTGGGAAGAATGTGGGATGGGAAATTACCCTGGAGACAGCGCTGGCTGGCTTTGAAGGGCTCCTTTGATACCACCATTTCTTTTCCTCTCTTACTCGGAGGCTAAAAGCTGCCTTTCTTACTGATTCGGGGTAATTAATGAAGCTATAGCATTACCATAACCCAAATCCCCTAATAAGATAAATTCAACCGAGACACTTGGATTCTTCGGTTCGGTGTGACTGGTATGAAACCAGGACACAGGCCAGGCCCTCCCCTAACCCTCCTGTTAACACGCTGAGTCACGGCTCCTGCCCCCGACTGCAATGAGCAGCGCTCGGCAAGTCTGAACAGCATTTTTACTTTTTCTACAGGACTCAGGCTACTGGTATTTGGTATCAAAAATATCTATAACAGGCAGAGACAGGGCATCAGGGTTGTGGTGACAGCCTTGCTGGAAGAACTCCGACGGGAAGACTCAACTCGGTCTGGAAGTGGGGTGGCACTGGGCTGCTCCAGAAGCAACCTGGATAATGACACCTCTCAGAAGGCGCTGGCTGCCCAGGGTGTGGCAGGCAGAGAACCCCTAGAAGGAGGCTAAGCCCACAGGAGGCCGCACCTGGGAGGAGCCAGCAGGAGGCAGAGTCTTTGAAAGAGCCAAGCTGCAAGTGGCAATCTGGTCCTGTAGACCACACCTAAGCTCCACTGGCAAATCTACCAACAACATCCCCAAGATGTGCCAGACACTTCACGTGCTGAGTGCACCAGTGCCTGTGTGGCTATAAATACCGAGACGCATGCACGCACGCATGCACGCGGCAAGCCCGGGTTTAGGGAAGAGTGCTGGCGGCGTCTCTGGATTGTATTTTTATCATCTGTAATGTACTCTGAACAGAGAGACTAATCATTGGGCCGGAGTGAGGGCTGGGACTTATTGGTCAGCTGACAGCTTCTCCACCAAATGTGGCCAACTCACCCGAAGATCACAGAGCGGGTGGTCTGGCAGCCTGGCCATCTCCAGCGCTGAGGCCCTGCTTTGGATGTGGCTCTGTGTATGCAGCTGTGAAAGGGCACAGTGGCTGTCTGTCCCACTATAATAGCCAGCCAGCCTGTTGTTGGGACCAATGTACCTGACACCTACAATTTAGACACAGGACAGGCTTGATTTGGCTCGGTTTCCAGGGATTCAGTCCATGGCGGCTGGGAAGCAGAGAGGGGCTGGTGCCAGGCTGGGGGGCAAGGGATCAGACACGGTACCCAAGGTCACGACTCTATAACCCGCCCATCCACGCCTGAAGTGTGCTGTACTCACGTCCCGGGTGGCTCCGAGCCTATCAGTCTGATGATCAAGCTTAAGGGGCACACCCACTGCACTTCTCCTGTCAACCATAATTAAATCTAGATACCCATTTTCCTTCTGATGAGCAGAGAAATCACCTCTCTCTCACCCGGAGAGTAGATGCATGAGCTTGTGTGTGTCTCCCCATTCCTTGATTTATTTACAGCTTCAACATGTGCTGCTTCTTTGGAATGCCCCCTTCCCAACCTGTGCTAGGAACTGAACCCTGGGCCTCCACGCTGAGCTATGTCTTCAGGACCCCTTTCAACCCTTTTAAAAAAAATCCTGAGGTGGAGTCTTGCCAGACTGCCCAGGCGGGGCTCGAGCTTGCCACCCTCCTGGCCCGGAGCCCCAGTGTCCTGGGATTTCAGGCAGAGGCTGCCATGCCGCCCTCCCCTCGCTCACGTCTGACTCTCTGTGTCCCATTCTGGCTGCGTATTTTCATGTCCCCTTTCACATCCAAGGGGAATCTCATGTTCCCCACACAGGATTGGGGTCCACTATACTCCGGGCACTAAGGTGTATCACACCCTAAGGACACAGCAGAGTCAGGCTCTGTGTGGCTGTGGGAGGACCCCTTCCTCTCTAGGCCTGAGTTTCCTTATGTGTAGAACTAGTATGCAGCGCTATCACGGTCCTGGTATCATACCGCTACAAGGACTCATGAGCCACTGCAGCACAGGCTTCCCAGGCCCTCAAATGTGAGACGGACATGTAAATAAAGAGTCATCATGTGCAGATCTAGGATAGCTGAATATTTCCATATCCTACAGTTGTGTTGGCACTGAGGACGGCACTTAGTGCTGTGAGTGGCGACAAACCTGAGCCTGCATCTGCAGAGCCCCGCAGGCCAGCACTGTGCTTGTGCTGGGAGAACGGGAAAATGGGGCAGGTGGGGAAGAGGACAGGGGACCACCCCAGAGCAAGGCTGAATGTGTGCCACATACTGGATCCATGGAGGGCACCAGAGGCTGGAAAGTGGGAGGAGATTCGTGGAAAGAAAGAAGCAGATAAGGTCAGAAAGGGAGGCAGGGCCAAATCAGGAGGCACTGCCATGCCTTGCAAAGGTGCTGGGATTTACTCTACAAGCCAGAGTGCGTACAAGTGTGTTTCATACAATGCCAATGTCACAACATGCTCCAAGAATTAAGGAGAAAAGAAAAGAGCTTAGTGGCCAACTAAGTTAGAGAAGTACTGTATACTATGTTCCTCTTCGCCAGTTGTAAGGCTGATAAGCAAACCAAGGGCTCTAAGAATTTTTATAGTAAAGAAACTGAACTTGTGGGCTCCATGGTGCTTACATAGCGTAGGTGAGGCTCTGGGTTTGAACCCCAGCACTGAAAGAGGGGGGAGAGAGAGAGAGAGAGAACTTTAATCCACACCTCTCCTTCTTGTGGGCCACAGATGGGTGGTGCCAGCCTCTACTAACCCCTCCTTCCTCTCCGGCAGGCGAGATGCGGTGAGCAGGAGAACCATGCACCAGGTGCGCTTCCTGCAGGCTGCGCTGGAAGCGCAGGGCCCGGTGTGCTACGGGAAGGCGGTCAGACTGGAGAGGCAGTGGGGAAGGAGCTCAGTGTGGAGAGCAGGTGGCCCTGGAGGTGGGGGACATGGAGGACAGGCGGGGCTGACGTGACAGGGATTAAGGGGAGGGTGGCCCTGCAGACAGCAGATGTGGGGGTCAGCGGGGGGCGGACTGGGGTGCTTAGGTGTCAGAAGGGAGGAGGGACCATCCAGGTACCCTACGTGGCTGACAAGGACAAGGATCAAGGAGAATGAGCAGAAAGACAGGGGGCCCCTGGGAACTTGGGGGTCCAGGGGAAGAGCAGGAGAAGCCTCTGAAGGGGCTGGGAGGGTCACTGGAGGGAAAGAGGGCTGTAGGTGCATACATGTGGCTACTTTCCAGTTCCCTGAGTGCAGAGTGAACTGTGTATAATGCCCAGGTGGCACCGTGGTAGGTATCTGCTGTGGGTTACCCTGGACACAAGGTGAGAGGGCAGTTGGGGTGACAGGATACTAGGGCGTCCACAGCGCACAGGGCAGGTCTGTTCTCCTCCTGGCTGAGCTGGTGCATGCTGCACGGGCACCCTGACTCCAGCTCCACCCTCACCTTCCATGTGTGCCCTCACCCCTTAATCCCCTTCCATGCCCCTGCTGAGCCAGGCGTTTCACACCAGGAGTGACCTTGAAGAGAGCCAAGAAGACCAGCACGGGAAGTGCTGCTGGCCCTGCCGCTTCCAAGGCCGTTGGTAGTACAGGACCCTCTGGGAGCCATGCCGTGGTCAGGAGACACACGCAGGCTACCTGCGCCTGGCAGTGCCTCACTTTCCATCCTTGCTCCAAGACAGTTTGGTTTTTCAGAGATAAAGGACGCGGTCCCCGGAGTGGGTGTAGCTAGCACTCTTGTGGGGGTGGAAACGCGGTAACTTGCTGGACGCACTGATGGCATCACATCATTGGCCAGGCCTCCTGGACACACGTGTGTGCAAAGCCACGCGTTTCATCTTGTGGAGAGGGCTGTGTCCTCACTGTAGCGTGGCCACTGGGTGGTACACGTGAGCTCGGTGGAGACTCGGGCAGTGAGAGACTGCAGTGGGTCTTGGGCAGGGTGCTTGCTCCCTGGGGAGCACCCACAGAGGCAGGCTGTCAGCTCCCATTAGTGTCCCCTGATGCGTTCTGTGAAGCCAGATGGAGCACTTGTGTTGGAGGGAATCAGAGAGCCACGGTGCTGAACTCTCCACGCAGCAAGTCACCTGTGGAAGGGACTTGTCTGCTTGGAGCGCAGTGCTCAGTGGCAGGTCGAGGGCCCGGGGTGCGCATCATTTTCGTGGAAAACCCAGGCCATCGGGTTGCTCAGACAAACTCCGGTTTCCCTGTGGTTCCAGGAAGAGTTGAATGCTGAATTCTGAGCTATGAATGTGCTGGCTGACTTGGAAAAAATTCCTTTTCCTCAGAAGACACATTTAATGAGGTAACTGGGGTCTAAGTTGATAAATCAGAAATTCAACTAAGGGCATCAGGCTGAGAGGGGAATGCAGAAGCTTCATGAGAAATGCAAGCAGAAGGAATGAGTATTTTGTCGTGCAGGTTCATCTTTGTACTGACAAATCTGTTTGTAGATCATTTCACCTATGATTGCTGGTTTCTAACGTTACTCATCGGGGCTCTATTCTGGGCCACAGGAAACACAGAAGGAGAAAAGGGCGACTGCAGCAGACTTACCTTGCCGTCTTCTGTGTAGACATTCTCATTATAACCCTTCACTATCGTTCGATCGATGAACAGGCTCCGCATGACAACGATCACTTTCAACACCTTCCCCAGAGTCACCTGTCAGAACACGAGCGTGCAAACATGAGTGTTTATACCTGAGCATGGACTCTGCAATGCTGGGCAGGGCTGCATGCAGAGGGGGTGACCGCACGCCTGCCAGGCTCAGGGAAGGCGCGGCACTGGCACCCTCCCTGTGACCACTCTGGGTGCTGTGCCCCCCGCCCTCACTGAAAGTGTACTTCTTTACACTTCCAGCTCACGCACTGCAGGAGAACTTTCACAGACACTCGCTCGCGTGCAAGGCCCCCATGCCCTGCCCGCTGCTCCCCCGGGGCTTATCATTTTCAAAAGCCAGGATCTTAGGGGTCTCCAGTGTAGGAAGAGCACACATGTCTGTTTACACTGTGGACTATGTCAAGTACAGTGCAGAGGAAGAGCAGGCACCAAACACTCCTGGTCAAGTTGCCTATTTATAGGAGCTGGAAAAAGTGGAGAAGTACTACAAAAATAAAGCCTAAAGGTAAAAGCAGAGTGGCTGAAGTTTAACTCCAGGAAAGAAATACGATCCCAGAAATGCGCATAAGTGCTTTTACCCTCAGAGCCCAAGCACATATTGCAGATTTAAAAAACACCTAAAAAGCAGAGCTCCACATCTGCCAGGGAGACTGGGGACGCTGTGCTTGCCGGACAGGCACAGCGCCTGGGTGGGAGCAGGGCTGCCCTCAGGGTGTGGGCAGCTCTCTCCGCTCTGGAGCCTCTGCTGCTCAGCTCCCAGTTGAGACCGCGAGGCCGTGGGGCCTGGGGTGTCCCAGCGAGGCTGACTACTGATGTGGGTGACAGAAAGCCCCCCGTCTGTGTAGGGCAAAAGCTTTGGCCCCATGACCCTCCCCGGCCCTTTGACACCAGCCTGCTCCCATCTCTGGAGCAGGCCCTCTCCCCATCACGTCCGTGTTTCCCCGTTCCCCACAGCTCTGCAACAGACTGTCCCTCCCCGAGCCTTCCCGCTTCCTTGGTTAGCCCTGGATACCAGTGAACACCCTGACATCTGGGTTCTTCAATGGTTTTAAGTGCTGAGCTGATGTCTCTAGCTCTGTATACCTAAAGCAGTCCAGAATCTAAAGACGGTAAGACAAGACATGATATATTAGTTTACATTTAAGAGAATGCTAAGCCAGAAGTGGTGACATGCACCTATGATTCCAGCACTCAGTAGGCAGAGGCAGGAGGACTGCAAGTTCAAGATCCACCTGGGCAATGGAGCAAGACCCTGACTCAAAAAACCAACCAACCAACAAAAAGGAATGGGGATGCAGCTTAGGGAGCACCCCTGGATTTGATGCTCAGTACTACCAGCACCATTACCACACACTTGAGGGGAGAGGGGGAGAAGAGGGAGAGGGAGAGGGGGTATGCTAAGAAGTGTGTCTTATTTTGCTGGGTCTTTTCTGTGTAACTGAGAATCACAACTTAAGGATGTCAACAAACCTCAACAGCAGGATCAGCACGTCTAGCTTTGGTCAAAAGCAGCTTACTGGAAGGAATAGCAGGACAGCGGGGGTCTGAGTCACAGCACTGCTCCAGCCTGGGAGGCAGCATTCCCTCCTGCTGCATGCAGGAGCCCAACACCCTCTCCCGTGAAGGCCACCAGTCGCAGGCTGCCTGCTGTCACTTTGCGAAGAGAACAGATAACTAAGCAACTGCTTCCTGAAGACACTGAAATCTAGCTGACTTTAATGAACTCATAAATCACCTTAGTAATTTCTTAAGATGGATTTCAGAAATGCATTGAAGATAGCAGAAATTATGTGTTGAAATTTTTTTAGAAGTGAATTTTGGTATTTTAAAATTAATTCTTAAAAAGTAAAAAATGTTTATTATACAAAAATCTAAATTCAGAGGGAAAAGAAGGTAATCATTTATCTTTCCATCTATAGATAATTACTAATCACATTTTGAGCTATTTCCTTTCAATATTTTTATTACACAGAATTGATATTTTTTGAATTTTTGACATGGTTATAATTAAAACTACAAACACCTATGTCATTTCAAATCCAATTTCTCACTTTAGTTATGACAAGCAGTACTCCATACTGCTAAGCTGCATGATATTATAGCGTGAGCAGACCTGCAATGCCTTTAACCACTCCCCTACTGGCGGGTGTTCCAGCGGCTTCCACATTCTCCCTAATAAAACTATGGCTGTGACGCACACTTCTGTTACACAGCTCTCACTGCACTCGGGATTATTTCCTAGTTGAGGACTGAGTTGCAGAAATGTAATTACTGGTACAGAGTACAGATACACAAAGGCTTTGATACAACCTGCCTAATTGCTTTCCCCAAGTGTCCCGCCAACCAGCGAGGGACTGACACACCCACTCCACACTATGGCCTACCCCCACCCAACAACGGAGCACCAACCAGAGCCGGTGACAAGTTCAGAGGGTGGCCACATGCCCACCCTGCCTGCAGCACTGCCCAGCTCTTGCCCTGTTGTCTCCAGCTCCTCCCCCTGTCCTGCACTACTCTGAAATCATTAACAGCCCTGGTATCATTTCTCCTCAAACAATCTAAAAGACTAGGACTCTGAAAACCCAAGAGCCTAACTGTGGTGTCATCTCAGGTCTGAACAACAGTGATCCTCCAAGAGCATCCAGCAGCCAGGTAACCAGAGCCCACCCTTCTGAGTCTCATCAGGGCCACTTTTAAAACACGTGTTGTAGCAGGCCACAAATACGGCACACATGTGTGCCAGCTGACACCTCTCCCAAGACTCTGAGCTGAGGCATCTCCCTCCCCATTCTTTACTAGATGAACCAACTGGGTTATTTTCTAATTTTCTAGAGGGTTCCGCGTGGGGATTTTACTGGTGGCGCCCCGTGGTGCACTGTACCACGTTCTTCCTTACCTTGTACTCCCTGAAAACTGGTAATAGATGACCCTCAGGTTTGGTTTTTTTGGGCAAGCTTATGCCTGGGGCTGAAGTGGTCTGCAGACCATCAGCGCTGTGAGGTCTTGCACGGGTTTCCTTTTACTGCCTTTCAAAGGCCTGATGCTCTGGGAAGCCTATTTTTCTTTTTTACAAAGTCAGGAAGGGTGCTAGTGCCCAGCCACGCTGGAGAGGCACAGAATTACTGCTGAGCTTTAACGCAACCATGATGACACCACCTCCCAGGTTCTAAAGGTACTGGGGTCAGGTATGCTCTCCTGGTCCTTTCCCTACCTCCTCTAAATGTGGGTTTCTTCTGTGAATGTGGAGACAGTGCTGCCTCCACCTCTGAAGGAGAGGGAGAGCCCACGAGGAAGCCCTGGTAAAGGGATGGATGTCCAGGGCCTGGTGCACAGGAGGAGCAGCTGTTACTCGCCTGAGCCCTTGTCTGGACTTTGCCAAGGCAGAGCAAGGGGACCCAGTAAACATCAAGGCTGGAGCCACCTGCAGGCCAGCACCTAGGCAGCTTCCTTCCTGCTGCTACACTGGGCCAGGGGTGAGGGCCCCAGGGGGAGGGTGATAGTGCCTCTAAGCCCTGACAGATGCGCAGCACCAAGGGACCAATGGATGGCTGCTCAAGAGTCTGCTGCTCACTGGACTCTTCAGGAGAAGCCGGAAGCCACTGACTGGCTGAGCCGTCGGCCACTCAGCATGTGGGTCCAGCCTGTGTGCCTGCACAGGCTTCCATCCCAAGGGCATAGGACCAGGGCACCAGTTTACTCATCGGTGAGACACATACAGCATGGCTGGCTGGGGAAGCCACAGAGGAGCAGCCATGCAGGGCCCTGGCCTCAGGCACAGCGCACGAGGCCTCCGTGTGCAGCACAACCTGCAGGGTGGGGCTCAGTGCTCTCTGAGCAGCATCCCTTGCAGCCCGTGTCCTTCCATGGTGAGCCGGAGCCTCCCTTCCTGGCGCTGGGCTTCCCCAGCCTGTCTGGATGCCCGGGCTATGGCATCCAGCTGATAGACTGGTACCATGACATGTCGCAGACGGGCCAGTGGATGTCTTCCCATCAAGTAGCCGTGCTACCAGGTCAGAAGCAAGATGCCCATGGATGGGCCACGGGTCGCTTTGCTGCGCCCGCTACAGGATGCCACAGATAAGCACTAATGCCATCTGGTAATGAGGCATGCTTGCCGTTGCCAAGGTAACACTCTCACACCGAACTGCACACTGCCTAAGAGCGCACTCACACTTCTCTCAAAGCGCTGGGCCTGCAGCGTCTGTGCAGCTCATAGTGAAGTCAAAGCCATGTGGCACCAGGCCAGGCTGCCTGGCCTGGGAACACTACCCAGCCAGGGTTAGCGTGCGCCAGCCTGGGGCGCTCCACGCTGCTGGTCTGGCAGTGCTTGCCTTGCCTGCAGAGCTGGATTTTAGCTCACTGAGGCAAGGGTGCCCTGGACAAGGGAATGAAGTGGGAAGAGAGCCCAGCTCTCCTGCCACAGAGCACCTGATAGGTCCCACAGCTGAGTGTTACCCCTCCTGGAGGCGGTGGTATCCCACATTCTGGCAGAGAGGGAGCCAGCCACCCATGCCTGGGGCACGCACGTGACAGTGGCCTCTCGGAAAGGATCCCCACCACCGACCTGAACCTTGACTCTTCCAGGGCCGTGCCGGGCTACGCCAAGAGCGGGGTGGGTATGGGGGTGGGCGGGGGCGCGCAGTGACCACATCCCAAGGAAACCAGCCCGGGTGGCACCCTGGGCCTGCACGTGTGCGGGAGGCGATGGGGTCGGCACAGGGTCCGTCACTCGCACAGCTGGCTGCATGTCTGGACTCGTATGGGGAAGGAGGGAAGCCGATTACTGACAGAAAGCCAGCCATGAAAACAAGGTAAAAGTCCGACACGAAGGAACCCTAAGGCTCTGCTCTAGTTTACTATTTTTTGAAGAGAAGGAGGGAAAGGACGAAAGGGAGGGGGAAAGAAAAAAGGAAGAAAGAAATGAAGGGAGGCAGAGAAGGCGGGAGAGGCAGGCCGGCCGGCCTGAAGGTGCTCTCACAGCGGTTCTGCCTCGCCGGAGGACGGACCTCCCTCTGGGGCCCGCTCTGAAGGAGCAGCAGGACAGCGTGAGCGGCCCGGTCAGCACTCACGCATCAAGGGAACGGGTATCTGTACTACACGTGACACTGCCCTTGGACACTGACTCAGAGACAGCTGCAAGGGGGTCAAACTTGTTTCTCCAGCTCTTTTAGGAAATAGGGAAATTACGAGTATCAAGTATGACTCGTAATTTGAAGGAAATAAAACTGATCTCTACTTTCATTCAACCCTGCTATTCTCCTTCTAGGTATCTTTCCAAAAGAGTTAAAGATGCCAAGTTACAGTGACTCACGCATACCCAGGTTTACAGCCACACCATCCGCCTATGGGCCCATCGTGGACAGACGAGTGGCTACAGGAAAGGTGGTGCTTACACACGATGCAGCGCTCCTTTGCCATAAAGGGGGGACTTAGGCCAGCTGCAGGAAAAGGGAAGCACCTCGGGACTGCAGAGTGAAGTGCAATAAACATACGAGCTTCTCATATGTGAAAACCCAAATTATAAATAAACGGAAGATGAAGATAAAAAGAGACAATAGGACAGGAATACAGATTGCTTGCAAAAGGGAAGCCTGACCGAGGAGCCTGAGTTTCTCCTAAGGGTGCAAAGAGGAGTCCTCCGCAGCACGCCTCCCTCCGGCACCTGCACCTGTGGCAAACCCAGCAGTGACGGTTTCCTCACAGTGCCCGCACTGTGCAGGGAAGTCTCTGTGACTGCTGCGGTGGCACCAGCGGGACAGAGTGTCGGGACCGGGACTACGGGGGCCTGATGCAGGAGGCCCCCCTGCACTGCAGGGCAGGGCAATGAACAGCCTCAGTCCAGGGTTTGGCGCGCACGGCATGGAGTGGACACAGCTTCAGAGGGCAGCCGTCTTGGGAGGACGGAGGGCGGCTTAGTTACTGTTCTTGCTGCCAAGATAGAGAACCTGACCCCCGAAGTTAGACCTCACAGCCAGAGGAGGGTCCTGTCTACCGTGGGCGCGGGCGGGCCCTGAGGCAGGGCACTGTGGCGCGGGGGTGGGGTGGGGGGTGGAGCAGAGGACAAACAGGCTGTGGTGGGCTGAGAGCAGCAGAGCAGAAGGCGGCAGGCAGTGAGGAGCAAAACAGCCATCGACCAGCAGCCCCGCAGCCGCCCCTCACATTCTCTCCCAGCTGGGCATCCTCAGAGAGGGCCATGCTCACACCCGGGAGGGCCTCCCCTGCTGCTCTCCCAGACCAGCCAGGGGACGACTTGGTAACTGCACACCCTCCATCCCAGCACCACACACTGCGGGTCCAGCCGCCTTGAAAAGTCCCACCTGTGACTGCACGAGGCTTTGGGGGACATCCAGGCACAAGCAGTAACAGCAGAGGAGAAAAATGAGGTATGGTAAGGCAGAATGGAGGGACAGACAGACCCAGGATGGAACCGTTGGCCTTTCTGTTCCTCCTTTTCATCTATGCAGCAAATATTTCTTGCAGGGTGGTCTCAGGGAGCTAGAGAGAAGTGCGACAGATGCACAGAGTGCTCACCGTCTAGCAGTGGCTAGGTGTGTGCATGGATCAATGTAACCCGTGGGGTCTGGAAGGAGATGGACAGAAGTGGGCAGCTCAGAGAGATCATCTGGGGATTCTCGTGTGGAAAGGAGACATGTCAATCAGGTCATTTACATGGTCACTTGTTCAGTGGGTCACTGGAATAGGAAGCACCGCCATGTGCTGAGTGATCTCCGGGAACTGGGGATGGAAGTCTGGACACTCTTGGAGAGGGAAGAAGGTAGTAGCCAAAATATATTTCCTGCATTTGGGGCTGACTGGGGGTGGGCCAGCTTCCTGGGCAGGTGGGAAGAGGCCTGGTGGCTGGGCCGAGGGGCTGTCCTGCGGGGACTGCAGCCAGGACCTGTGTGCCTGATGCCTGATGGGTGCTTTTAAAGAACAGAAGATGGAGAGGAGGTGGGGAGACGGGGCTTGAGAAGAGAGAGGAGGGGAGCTGGGGGAGCCCACAGGGTTCTGGTTTGAGCGCCAGATAGGTGGTGTTGGTTGATGATGAGATGAGGAGGGAGAAACGTAAGAGAGGGGAGGAGTCCCTTCCCTTCCTCTCCCTCCGGGCAACTTCAGAAATACCCAAGTGAAGAGATGGTAAGTGGGCAGCTCTGAGAGAGGGACCTCCGCCAAGCACGGGGACACTCCGCCAAGCACAGTGTCATCTTAGGGAAGCTGTGGTAACGTGCTCTCTTCTGGGATAGCAGCAGGCCGGGCTTGGAGGGAGGCCTCAGGAATGCCCAGCCCTGCAAGAGGGGTGCTGGAGGACCGAGGCAAGGTGATCCCCACGCAGGCCCGCCCCGCACCAGCTCGGCACCACACCGCCCTCTGTGGCAAACCTGGCCCCGGTGAAGCTCCGCCGCCTCTGTCAACAGCCTGCTAGGCAGCACTTGGCTTTTAATATTTTGTCTGTAGGTTGTATGCCAACTTGACCTTGATGCAGAAAATTTTAATTCAAATCAATACATGGACAAGGTCACTTTAAAATCCAATTAATATGAATAGAAAAATATGCCCCACAGTTCTGTGAGCTGAAAATGGAACAGTTGCAAGGGAACAGCTATAAAAGAGACATCCACACGGCCCGTCTGGGGGCTTCAGTGTTTGATCATGCGGCTATCTGTGTCCTGAAATGCATGCAGTTGTTAAAATACTGAAAAACATTTCTTCTTCCTTCTATTTAGGGTAGCTTAAAATTAAACTGGGTTTGTTTGAAGAAAAATATAAAATGTACTGAAAACTGTGAATGCCTAGGACAACATTTTAAATAATTTAAGCCCTGGACTTTAACTCACCCAGGAATTCCTAGAGACCCAAGGCTTCTAACATGGGGCCAATAATAGCAATTTGCATTTATATAGAATTCATTTACAAACTGTTTATTTACAACGAACAAATTCATTTTAAACTGTTCATTTACAGTGAACAAACAATGTCCGAATGAATGAGAAAGCTAATTTACATAACTACATTAGGGGAAACTGAGGCACTGGTATTTTAGATTCTCGTTTATCCACATAAGCATTATGTAACCAGAACTCCAACATACTTTGTTCTCATATTTACCAGTTCATCTGTACATTCTACTCCTGATTAATGAGAGAATTTTATATTATTATTGATCATTTTCTTATGATTACTTTCGGTGCTTGAGACTGAACCAGGGCTTTGCTGGTTCAGTGCTAAACCACTGTGCTCTACCACTGAGCTATACCTCCAGCCCTAGAATCAGAGAATTTTATTTTATAGCAAGAATCAGAGAATGACATCATAAATGCTAAGAATGTATTGTTCTTATTGGATTCTTCTGTGTTCTCTTTTCCTTCTGCTTACTGCCATCTCATTTGGACTCTCTGCTTTTTACCCTTAAAGTCAGGTTAGAGTGGAATAGAAATAATTCAGCCTCTACCTGCAGATGACAACTATTTTGTAACTTCAAGGAAACACTACAAATTATGTAGAATTGGGATGCAATGTTAGGAGCGTCGGTGACACATCGAAAGCCTGTTTCTGTTTTACATATAGCTTTTTGCCCTCACGGCTGCTGATGGGCCCCGTGTGTGGCACGGGAAAGTCCCGCGTTGGGCGAGGTGCATATGCCACCCTCAGGAACCCTCCTGACCGGCAGAGCAGCGTCCTGCAAGGCAGGGCCGCCTCGGTACTGGCTAAGGCATCAGAGGACTGCGCTCGCCTCTAGACTACACTGCTGCGACAAATTCAGGGCGGGCAGAGTCTCTGCAGGCAGAGGACAAGCTGCTGCCTTGCATAATGTCAGCCGTCCTCCTGCCCAGGCTGGGGAGGGGAGCATCTCTGCATTCTCCTTCATTTGAAAAAAATAACACGAACCAGCCAACCGGTCCCCCAGCCTCCGGTTACCTCATCTGCTGCTAGTATTAATGCTCGTCACACACTCATTACTCTTTAATGATGCCTGTTTGTAAATAGCAAGACGGGATGCAATTAAACCATGAGAGACTAAGTAAACACACATTCTAATTAGGATCTTTACAAGAGATTTTTTTTCCCTGTATAGACTGGAATTTACCTTTCATTAATCTAACTTAATTGCAATAGTGCACCAATAAAGAGTCAACCCAAATTAAGTGTTTTAAATGATTCCCCCACATTTAGGGTAAGCCAGTGATCCTTCTTTTGGGTAACAAGCCACTGCCTGCGGGAGGAGGGGATGAGACGGGACAATGGCACCACAGGTGCTTGAGGAAGGACTTTGGTAGTGAGAGGTACCGTGGGTATCGGAATGCTGGCACCGCGCACGTTTGAGGCCGATGAGACCAAGGCCAGGGTACAGCTGCAGCCCAAGGCTCTTGTGAGTCAACCAGTTCTACCTGGGCCAGGGGCAGACACCATCTGTCAGCTCCGTCACTGTGCAAACCCTTGTGCTCCGCTAGACTAACAGTGCCCAGGACAGGTGCCTGTGACAAGGCAGCAGATGCTTCCATGGGAAGAGGACATCTGTACTACTGGAGGAGGTGGGGGGAGGAAGAGGAGGAAGAGGAGAAAAAAGAGGAGGAGGAGGAGAGAAAGGAGGAGGAGGAAGAGGAGGAGTAGGAAGAGGAGGAGGAGGAAGAGGAGGAGGAGGAAGAGGAGGAGGAGGAAGAGGAGAGTTCTCATATTCTGCTCTTTGCCTCTGGGAGTGCGAAGGATTTTACATATCAGGCAACCAACTTGAAGGTGGTACCTCACCAGGACAGCACTTTGCAATTCATTCCTGCCACACACGCTGACTGGCCCCAGCTGGGGGACAGTGCTGTGTCAGGGCCTCTATCCTAGGATGCAGCCCTAGGCTTCCCTCTTTCTGCCTCTGCCACCTGCAGGTAGGCACAGGGTGCACAGGGCCCTGCCCGAGCCTGGGACGGCCTGGCCTGCAGCTGGCAGGTCTGTGGAAACCAAGCAATCTCCGGAGGGACAAGGCCATTGTGCTAAATTGCAATGGGAGAGCGGCCAGATACCTGAGTTCTACAGTAAATGGGAAATTTTGCAGGGCACCCCTTCTCAGTGGTCAGATACACCTGGGAGCCTGTGTGTCACAGCCTCCTCGTGGGAGTCAGTCTGCACGGGCACGGGCAGGGCTCTGAAAGTGGCTGCAGCTGAGGAAACTGCCTGGCTCTGCCTAACCAGCGAGTGCCTCCGGCTCGCTCTGCAGCGACCTTCCTCGCGCACTTGTGCTGCCAGGGACTGCTCTGAGCAACTCAGCGCATCAGCTTCCAGGGAGAAACAGCCTGCTGGTGACCCAGTCAGTCCCCAGTGGCCTGCTGCCACGTGACCTCACTCATGCCCACCTCGCCACTGCCTGTGGGCCGGCTGTGCAGCACCCTACTCCCCATGCCTGAGGGTGAGTGACCCATGGATCTGCACTCTGAATCAGACCCCGAGGAGACGAATCCATCAACTCTAAGATGCTTAACTGCTCCCAGTTGAAGAACTTTCAAAGATCCACTCTTCGATTCATTTTTATGCCTACATCAGAAGCCTCTGAAAAACCGAGCCTTGTAACAGCACCACCAACAGCTCTCACTTAATCACTCTGCAGATCATATATAAAAACAAAACAGCTAAAAAAAACCCTTCCATGTTAGCGAGCAGATGTCGAGCCCATTTTCAATTAATACGACCCACTTCCATACACTCAGACTGCTTAAAACTCCTGGAACAAGATGTAAAAGTTAAGATGCAAATGTTCTGATTTTAATGAGAATGAATGGAAACTATAAAATCCTCTCTCCCTTTGAGGATAGGTACAATCCACATAAGTCCCAACTGCACACTAAATTTATCAACAAAACAATCGTTTGATAAAGCCTGTGTGAAAGAGGAAAATAGCACTGGGAAAAGTCAGAAGTATTTTCAGAAAGCATTTCCTATCGAAATTAAATTGTATCAAAATCATTATTCCTTTAAAAAGCCTAAAATGCCCTGAACTCATTCCAACACATTTCTCCATCACCTCCTTGTCCTAGGGAGCTTAATTTGTGTGACCTTTCCACGACAGCAACAGAAGAATAGGACTGGGCTTCCAAGGGCCTCCCTGAGGTGCCAGCTCTCCCACTTGGCATGCTTGGGCGGCTTGCCGAGCCCTCCCAGTCTCAGTCTTCTCATCTGCACAGTGGTGGCAACCCTTGCTGTGCAGGGACTGGTG
The DNA here is from genome assembly GCA_004027455.1 of Hydrochoerus hydrochaeris. Taxonomy (NCBI): domain Eukaryota; kingdom Metazoa; phylum Chordata; class Mammalia; order Rodentia; family Hydrochaeridae; genus Hydrochoerus; species Hydrochoerus hydrochaeris. The sequence continues at coordinate 26,214 of PVLA01009602.1, read as the reverse complement.
TGAAAATCCAGTGAATACACTGAGCTCCGGGGACACCGCCCACATGTGAGGAACACTCAGGAGGCCCGTGCACTCCTACTCCAGGGCCCTAGGCAGAGCTCAGCACACGCTTTTATTTCTTCCTGCCCAGCAAGCCCTTCTCTAGGCCTGCTAAGGTCTCAGGCCTCCCTTCGTGGTGCTGGGGGTCTATCAGTGTTTTCCAAGGGCATGGAGGGGTCCTTGAGCTGTGGGCTTTGGCTCAAGTCCATCTGCATGGGCACCCCAATCTCTGCCCGACATGCTCTGGGGGGAGACGACATTTCTAGCCAGCTGGGAGTGAGGCCTTCAGTGCTGAGGCCCAGGGTTCCACCCCCAGTGCTGCAGAAAAGAAAAAGGAAAACTATGTACCCAGCACTCAGGGCCACCCGAGGGGCCTCTGAGCCTTCAGTGTGGTGCCAGCACGGGCAGCGCACCTCAGTACCTGAACTCCCAGAAGCCCGGAAGCCTCCCCTCCCACGGCTCCTCACAGAGCCCTTCCCAGGGGCCAGCAGTTCCACACCTCAGGACTACAGGGGGAACAAGGAAGTGGAGGATAAAACCACACATTTCTGGGACGCTCCTGGAGGAGGAGAGCACTTAAGGACGAGAGCCAAGGGCAGGGGCCGGGCAGACCCTCCTTTCATCTTCCATGGCTAGCATGAGCCCCGAGGAAAGTAGGGACTCAAAAAGCATTTGATGACAACAAGGAACAAAACTGAGAGAGCCAGGCTTCAAAGGCGCAGCAGAACCCGGATCCTGCAGCCTTCAGACACATCCACGGGGGTGGTGGGGTGGGTGGTGGGTGGTGGAGCGCTGCAGAAAGTGCACGCATGCTGAGACAGAATGACCGGGGTTAACTCTCAGCTTTGCTCCCCATTTGGCAGAGCCAGGGCCAGCTCCCTGCCTCGGTGCAGTGCATGCCTTGAGGGCTGCCTATCCCAGGCACCCAGCCCTGCCAGGCACTGACTCAGGCACAGATAATGCTCAGCTGTGGCTTTCACAGGGCTCGCTCTCAGCAGTGGGGACTGATGAGGAGCAGAGAAGCAGAGACACGGGCAGGATGGGCAGGTGGGCTGCAGAGATGGTGGCCAGGACATCCCTCAGTGCCATGGGGCCAGCAGGGTCTCCATTCAGAAGAGCAGAGCAGCAGAGGCAAAGGCCCTGTCAGGAGGAGATGGCCTCTACGGCCCAGTGGACACTGTGTGTCCTGCTCTGCACCGGCCTGTGTGTCCCCAGGCTTGCCAGAGGCCTACACAGCAGCACACGCACTACAAAACGGGCCAGAAGTCTTCATGACAGACCACCAGGATGCGCTGTGGTTAGCACCACATCACAGAAGAGGAAATGACGGCAGAGAAAGTAAGTGAGGCCACGAGGCCATGTGGTCAGGGATGGTTCTGAGGGACCCAAACCCAGGCGCCTGGCTCTCTATAGCTTGCACAATGACTGCCCTGTGCTTATGGGTCGAGTTAAATATGAGGAGGAGAATGACGACACGCTATTCCCAAACCACACAGAGCCAAGCAGTTTAATTAATTTTAATTAAAATTCAATATGATACACATGGTACTATTAGTAACACCACAGACCATCCTAGGGTAAACTTGTACTCACCTTTAAATTTAGCTGCAAATGGAAATGGACAGGGCAGCCCACGTTCATTAAAACCAAGCAACTGTTTTATCTCGATGTATAGACACAATGAAAAGATTAACTGGAGGGAAAATCAACCATGTAGATTGGAATGAAGGAATAAACTAAAATACCAAGATAAACTGCTTTTAAAATTGGCTGAAGATTTAATACTGCGCTGGGAAGTCTCCATTATTTACACGCTTGGTCTAGGCAGTGTAAACCTGGGCTAATGAGATTCAATGGCTGTGTGTAAATCTGAGTCAGGACAACCTGCTCGTCTAAAGACAAGAGCAGCACAGCTCCCGTGTTACTGACTCCTCGGAGCAAAGATCGCAATTTGGGCCCAGTCACATCATTTTTTGCTGCAGATCGCTGATTGCAACGGGTGTGGGGAGAAATGGCTTCACTTGGTCACATGCAAAGCCTGAGACAAGTTGCATGGCACCCAAAGAGTGCTGGCCCATACTGCTCTGATAGCGAGACCAGCGACAGCTTATGTGGTCTCTGTCCCCGGGACAATTACGAAGTCCTAAGAGAGCCTTCTTTGTATTGGTCCCTGTGTCCCGAGTGCAGTGCCATGCCTGCTCCATCCCAGGTGGAACGAGATGCACGTGACATGTGAGTGGCTGGCAGAGCCCGCACCTCCCTCTAAGGGTCTTCACATAGGCTCTGTACAGCGGTGCGTGAGAGTGCAGGCCTTGCCGATGGCACTTTAAACAAAGCCCGCCATTCAGGACCAGCCACTCCCACGTGCGCGTCCATCCACAGCGCACCCTTCACTGCCAGCACAGGGAGCACTACAGGACAGGGAGTGGCAGGGCCCAGTCTCTGGCAGGGGCAGCTCATGGAGAAGGGTGTTGCGGGCCGAGAGCAGTGGATACAAAGCACAGGTGTGGAAAGTGGGGATCTTGTGTCTCCTCAGGACCTCTGCAAGTGAGTAGGTGCTCTGGCTTGTCTAGTAATTGGGAAGCTAGCTGCTGGCGGTTAGTAGGTTGGAGGCAGAAATGCTAAGCCCTGAACAACATGCCAGCTGATTCTGTACAGTGAGGAACCCTTCCAGCTGAAACGCCAGGGCATCTCCACTGAGAACACAGAGGGCATGGAAGGAGATAAGCCTGGAGCGGTGAGCAGAGGCCAGCTCTGGAGGACCTTGGAAACTGCCCCGAGCAGGGGCTTCCCCTGCAGACAGCAGGGACTAGCAGAGCAGGTGACGGCGTCTTTGGAATGATCCCTCCAGTGGGAGAAGGAGAAGGGGCTGTATCTAAAAGCAAGGGCACGAGAAGAGCAAGGGCAAAGCAGGGGCAGGAGTTTCGGAGCCGGGAGATAGCAGGGAGGCAGCAGAGGGCTGAGGGGCCAGCCTGCACGGGGCTCACTGGGGACGGTGTGTGGCCCCAGGACTGGTGGCTGGGTGCTGCCACTGCAGAAAGAATGCTTGGGGACTCCCTTCCTCACAGTACTTGGTCACCGGGCACTGTTACAAGAACGAGGGCAGCACTGGAGCAGCAAGAGGCCAAACTGGGGCAGAGTTAAGACAAGTCCATCGGCCAGAGAACAGATTCAACATCTTTACGTGCAGTAAAAACAAATGAGCCGATCTCAAGCAGGTGAACAAAGGCAGTGGTGCTGCTGTGTATTCACTCATCTGCCCGTTCTGGATTTTGAACATGGAGCGTTTCATGCCACCTCAAAAAGGCAGGTGCTTCCTGTTTCTAGCGGACACTATTCCCTGTAATGCATTCAAAATATTAAAAGGTAAAATTCAGTAATGCTTCTTTGGAGCTGGACTTGCTTTCTTCCACCTGTGAACTCCCCACGTCAACGCCAGCCTAACGAAGTGGACTTAGGGCCAGCAGATGAGCGCTCTGCCCTCTTGGGCCATTAGCGATTGAAGAGCACAGAAGGAGGCGCGACATGGGCTCACGGGATGTTATCAGAAGGACCTGAGGCGGCATTTCCCAGCACAGCAGCATGTCGGTGTGGGCGGGGGACGCTCGAGGCCTCCTAACTGAGCTATTGCTAATGTAGATGAAACATGTTGGGGGCATTTCAGGGAAACTCCCAGTGCCCACGAAGCCCTCCAGGTGCAGGTGCCCTCCCACTTCTGCCAATAACTGTCCCGCGCCCCAGCAGAGAAACCAAGCAAGCAGCGCACGGCAGTGTCTGGGAAAGCAAGCAAGCAGGCAAGAGAAGAAGGGATAACGGATCCCCGAAACAAGTTCTAAGATTAGCCACACCCTGAAACTTGACTGCAATGCTGAGAGGGACACACTGCCCAGCATTCTTGAAGCAGCTGCACACTGGTGCCTCAGTGCACCAGCTCCTCCTGTGTTCTGCACATGGCCAGGGTCTTGGAGACCACTTCCCACACTGTGCCTGAACCTGCAAGCCCCCTTCAAGTCCCCCAGTCAGATGCTAGAACAGCAGAGGGACAGGGCAGGAATCGTGTCAGCAGAAGGGCTGACCAGACAGGGCTCAGAGCACCTGTGTTCCTGACCTTGAGATTAGCCTGTCCTGACCTGACCCCTTCCTCCTCACCTCCCAGCTTCCTCCTTCACTCATTCACTCTGTGGTATGAGCACCAAAGTCAGGGCTTTCATACTGAGCTATATTCCTAGATCTTTTTTATTTTCTGAGACCAGCCTGCACTTCAATTTTCAATTCTCCTGCTTCAGCCTCCCAGAGTACCGGGACTGCACCACAATGCCTGGCTTAGCACCCTCCTAATGAAAGCCACCAACGACTCCTTCCCAGAAGCAGGTGTCAGGTCATCCACACACAAACAGGACTCCTAAACCTGAGCCCTCACCTCCTGGCAGCTCACAGACCCACCAGTAAGATCTCTGAGTTTAGGACACGGGCGATGGATTTCAAAGCATTAATTAGGAATGGGATAGTGAGCCCTGCGTAATGATGTGTGCAGTGTAACAGAGCACGGCATCTACACAGAACTTGAACTCACTGCCTTCAAAAGATGAAGCCAAGCATGGCTCTGGCATACGTATTTCCACAGAAGCTCTGCTTGCATTTTTCCTAAGAAACCTCAGAATCAAGTGGGTCCAGAAAAATCCCTGCGATCATACCCCTATCTGTGTCCTTTGCACAGCCCCCCAGGCCTGGTCTGCTCAGTCCGGAGATCCCCTCTGAACACTGGAGGCTGCACCCTCCGAGAGCAGGGGTCAAGCAGGAGCATCCTTCTACGCCTGCTGAACAACATGCTGCACCACGGCAAGGAAAGAACTGAGGCCTGGCCGCTCCAAGTGATCTGCATTCACTCATTCTTCAGATGGGGGCCTCACTATGTTGCCTAGGCTGACCTTGAACTATTGGGTTCCAGTGATTCTCCTGCCTCAGCCTCCTGAGTAGTTTGGGAGTACAGGCAGATACAGTGTGCCAGGTTCCAAGTGATTCCTAGAGATGAAAGTGAGAGTTCAGCTGCTCTGTGGCCTTGGGACTCTTTCAGGCTCAGCCTTCCAAGAGGAACCTGGAGATAAAGTCTCTCAGCTCCCAGATCCGAGCAGGGCGGAGCTGAGTGTGGCCCGCCCTAGAGAAGGCTCACACTACCCAGCTTCCTGGGGAGCGCTTCAGGACCGGGCCATTATTCTACCCCTCATGAGGTTATACTTCAAAGCACAGCTTTTCCAGTATATGTTTTAATTCTGAGGATAATGCAGGACTATTATGAAAGATGCCAAACACATTTTAAGCATGAAGTAGAAGAACTAAGCCTCTCCTGTGCCCGTGTGGCATCCCCACTCTGGCAGGCGGGTGCGGATCCTCCAGAGGGTCCGCAGTGACACTTCCTGACAGGTGCGGGTGGGATCCCGGCCAGGTGCCCTGTAAACCATGCATTTGCTAAGCTCTCGGCAGGGTTTAGAAGAAAGTATTTTAATACTAGTTTCTTTCTACATCCATGCATGAATATCAATCACCTGTCTTCAAAACATAAAGTGAAAGAGTCTACACATCATTACCGAGCACCTAGTACGCACCAGGCGCTGTTCTAGGGGCTGGGACAGGTCGCCAAGCACAAAGGAGGCACCTGCTGTGCGACTTGTGGTCTCAAGAACGCAGATAAGCACGACAAGCCACACAGACAGGGAAAGCACACTGCATCAGCGCGGTGAGGACTGAGACACAAGCTGCTCAGGGACATGCAGGGAGCAGCGTAGGGCTGGGCTCCCCGACAAGGGCTAAGAGGCGGGCAGGGTCTGGGGACCCAAGGGCCCGGGCCTGATGACAGCTGTGACCAAGAAAGCAAGTGGGGAGGCCCACTGCAGATTCTGGGAGGCAGCTCTGGAGAGAGCAGGTGGCAGGGGTGGGGTGGGCTGGGGTCGGGGCGGCACTCACCCAGGGTGAGCTTTGGGTCAGTGTGGTGGCAGACTGAAGGAGGTGGGGGCTGAGGGGCATGGTCAGATTCTGGACTGAACAGTTTCACTGAGTATGTGTATCTGAGTAAGCATGTGGAAAGATGTTTTTAAAGAAATACGGCCTCAGTCTCCCAGAGTACCGGGATTACAGGCATCCCGCTGCACACACGCGCATGCGAGGTCGGGCTTGCAGCACCACACACACACACACGCACGCACGCACGCACGCACGCACGCACACACGCACCCCTTCACCAGACGTTCACCCGCAGGCCTCAGCATCTGTCCAGGACCCTTGGTCCTTGCCTGAACAACTCTCCCTGCGGCGCTCGCCCACCTTTCCAGTTCCTTTTACACGTGTCCGGTTCACATTCTACGGTGAGGAACTGCTTGCCCATCAGTACTGTCACACCAACGTATTTACAAAGAACGGACCTCGGATTACTATCGCAGTGCCCAGGAGTCCTGCGTGTGGCTAGTGCAGCCCCTCAAAAATGCTTCTGTGTCCTCTGAGACCTCCCCATCTTAGAGCAGCGCCCTGTGCTTTCTGGCTCAACAAAATGCTCCAGCTCCTTTTGTACTTTCCCTGCCCCGGTCCTGGCAATCAGCCACTTCTCCAAAGCACCCGCCAGAGACGCTGACATTCAGAAACTACCATGCGGACGGTGGGCACACTCACTGCCCCTGCGTTCTACTGCTCCAGCAGCCAGGGTGCATTGTGCGCGTGCGTGTATGCGTGTGCACACACAGATGCATCTAGCTTTCTTTCTCTATCTCTGTCCTAAACAGTTCATTCAAACTGGTATTTCCAACTGCAATCTGCCACTCAGAGTTTAGTTAAGTACCTGTTCTACATTTGCAATCTCCTCTCCCCTTATCTACGTTCTATTTCCTTATGTGCTCTACCCTAGAATACACATAAAGGGATTTCACAGTTTCTACCCAAAACCACTGTGAAAAATAATAGTCCTTAGCAAAAAGGTTTAGTTAGAGTTAAATGCCCGAGCCAGGGGTAATGGCGCATGCCTGTAATCCCAGTACTCTGGGAGACTGAGGCCAGAGGGTGGCACATACGTGTCCTGCCTGGCAACTTAGCAAGACCCTTTCTCAAAATACAAAAGAGCCGGGATGTAGCTCCGTGTGCAGGCCTGGGTCCAATCCCATCCCGAGGGTAGGTGGGTGGGAGGCCTTGTCCCAGAGGCCCTTGGATTTGTTTTCTTGCTTTCCTGTCCCCACAGGTGTGGACGCATTATTCTTCTGAAATATGATTAGCTTCAGTTAGGTTCCTTTGTGTTTGTACTCTCTTGGAAAAATTCCATTCTCATAAATCTCATTGATTTTTAGTAGGTGAAACACTGACATGTTTCCAAAAGAACAACGCGGTAAGGTGTCCACAGCCACCCCTGCCCAGCCTGCATGTGGCTGCCCTCCTCCGATTTCCTTCTTTCGGGCTCCTTCTTCCTGTGTGGTTCCCCTTTCAAAGAGCAGATAATGGGCACCTTACATCTTTCTTACAAAAAGAGGAAGTGTATTAAGGGCACTCTTGCGCTTTGCTTTCTTCTTTTAACAATGTATGGTGGAAATCACTTCACAGGAGTCATTAGAAGTCTTTCTTTTATCTTTTAAAAACAGAACAGGAAGTGGTGTCCCTTCATTGTGTCTAAGTGCCCTCTTGCCCAGGCGCTGAGGCCCTTCCCGCACTCGGCGCTGGCCGACAGCTGCGGTGAGTAATCACGGTGTGCGCTCACGGGGCCAGGCATGTCTTCTGAGCCAAGTCCAAAGCCCCAGCGGTGAGGCCGAGATGCGTGCTGCAGCCGGCTGTGTCACCGCTGAGACATGGAAAGGTCCGCTGTCCCTGTCCTAGGACTTCGGAGGAGTTCCGCGGGTCAGGGTTTATTAGCCCCTGCCCGCATACCCTTCCAGGCAGCCGCACCCATCTGCATCCTCACTGGCGATGAGGGGCGGGCCTGCTGCATCTGAGCATCGCCAGCAGAACGTGTTGTTACGCTTTCCAGTGTTTGCCAATCTGGCAGGTGAGAAATGGTACCTCAGTGAAGCTTTAATTTGCATCTCTCTAATTATGGGTAAGGTTGAACATCTTTTCATGTGTGCAATACATTTATATGTATTTTAGCGAACTGCTGCTTTTCATTTTCCATCTCACTTTTGATCACTTTCCCATTAAGATTAAAATATCGATTTGAGGCTGCTGAGTCCTGTATCCAAAATACATGGTTGCAAATATTTTCTCCCAGTTTGTCAGCTGTCTTTTGATTTTCTCACAATGCCTCTGATTACCCAAACATTTCCCTTTCTGTGACCCTGGCCCTACTCACTTGAGCTGCTGCTGTCCCGTCCACCAGACTGCCACGTACCCAGGTCCCCCGGTCTACCTCCCTGCCACCTATGGGGCAGTGCCACACTGCTCTGAGGACGCTTCAGTGCCCAACAGGCTTCATTCGCCTTTTTGGTGTTTTCTTTTCTTCTCATGTATACTACTTTGCCCACACAAATATTAGCAGCACCTTTTAACAATCTTTTAGTATGTGCCTGAAATTAACTCACATTTATGGATAGGACTAACATATGTGGCCTGGGTTTGATGCACAATTGCATAGTTAGGTGTGTTACATTTTCTTTGCTTTCCTGGTTATTTACTTATTTATTTAGATCTATGTTTTTGATCTCATGCTCACCCTTGCATGTTTACATTTAATACTCTTGGAACCCAGTTTTCTTACCTGCCACTTTAGCCTCTTGTTTCTCAATGTCTAACAGCATCTTTAAACTCTCAAGTGTGTGTGCAAAACCAGAATCACTTATTCCACTTGCATTTCTATGCATCTCTTCTCCCACTTTTTGTTTAGATTATTTCTCCTGTGTTAAAACAAACAACATCTACACGTTTAAGCTCTGTCCCCCCAGCACTTCTCCATTGCTCCTCAGTCGACAGTGCCATGTAGCCCATGCCCACCACTGCCCGCGGGGCGAGCTTCCCACCCTCCCTTGAGCTCCTGTATTTCCTTGCCTCACACTGGTTTGAAAGTGCTGCTTCACTGTTGTCTTGCCTGATACACGGCTTTGAGCAGTGTGGGACCCGTCTGACCCTTCTGCCCTCATGAGTCATCTGGCTTTGTGTCTGGAAGTCTTGAGACTCCTCATTTCTGGTGTGTGATGCTCTTGCTAGAGTATCAGTCAGAACTCATTGTCCCTCGTTAGTTACGTCAATATGCAGTGGGCACAGGGACTCAGGCTTTTAATTTCTAGCGCTTTATTCATTTTACATGTCAGTTTTATTCCATTGCATTGTTTTTTCTCTGTGGCTTCTGAGGATGCATATGCCTGTGTCATTCTAACCGTTTTCTCTCATAATGCCCATTCTCTTAGCTGTTTGCCTTTTCCTAGTAATTGTTATTTTCTGGAGACAGGGTCTCACTATATAGTGCAGACTGGCCTTGAACTCATGGCGATCCTCATGCCTTGGCCATCTGAAAGCTGGGATTACAGGTGTGTGCCAGCATGCCTGACCCAATGTTCTTAAGTTTTATTTGAATCTATTTTCCCTTGAGCATCTTGAAGTTTGTTTTAAATTTCTGAGATGTTATCGTTTGCTATTTTTTAATATAACAAATGTTCATCATAGTTCAGTCTATTTGTTTTTACTTCTGAATATATGAGTCAGAGTTTTTTCATCTCTCTGAATGCTGGAGACGATATTAAGGAGAGGTCAGAGGCTATGTTACTCCCTGCCAGCCTGTGCTGACTGCTTCTCTTGGGGAAGAAGATTTCCACAGCTGAGATGTCTGCTGTGGTTGAGCTTAACTGTGTCAACTTGACTGGCTTCAGAGCCACCTAGGAGATTAGTCAAGTATACTTCCGGATGTGTCTGGGTGGCCATGGAGGTGTGACCTCGGGGTCGAGGTATAGCTAATATCTCCTCTTTTCTCTCTGGCATTGTTCTACTCTGCTTCTGAGGCACCACAAACCATGCAACTTGCTCAGCCATGGCCTTCTACCATGACGTCCCTGCCTTGGAGCCAGCTAACTAACCATGGACTGAATCCCCTCAAACTGTGAGCCAAATTAAAGCTCTCCTTTAAGTTGTGGGTGTTAGGTATTGTATCTTAGCAATGGGGAAGTTAATATGAGGTACTTATTTTTCAAAATTTTATTGTGAAGTATTTAAAACATTTATTATCTAAAAAGTTGAAAGAACTATAGAGTGATCATTCATATTCTCATGAGCTAGATTCTACCATATCATTATGTCCTATTTGCACAACCATGTATACCCATCCATCAATCCATCCATCTGGACCCACCTCTGTTTTTCATGCATTTGAAAACTGCAGTCACCCGTATACCACATCCTTAAAAGTGTGGGCAGCATATTAAGTACAGGTCAGTGCTTACTTTTAAGTTGGGGGTGTGTGTGTGTAAAATCTGCTTTCAACAAAATATACAAATCTTTTAGTGTACTGTCCTCTCAATTTTGACAAATGCATACAGTCATGCCACATCACAACCAAAATATGGCACATGAAACATTGCTATGTGTTCTCCTGCCAGTGCTTGCCCTCACTTCCTCCAGGCCGGCTCTGCCTCGTCTTGCCTCCCCAAGGCCTGCTTGTTTGAGAATGTCAGAGAGATGAAAGCATCCAGTGTGTTCTCCTTTGTGTGAGGAATTTTTCACACAGCAAAGGTTAACAGTGAGAGTGCAAGCGATAGCTCAACAGGATTTGTTAGTATGCTTTGTTTATTTCCTATGTTCTAACTCACAAGTAATTTGGAGCACAGCCATTCTTGGTCTTCCAGTTGTATTTATGGTGAGCTTTTTGTAGTTTTATTTGCTCCTGTTTCTCAGTAGTGTTTGGGACTATGCAAAGAGACTGGCCTCAGGGAGCCATCTATATTTCTGATGGCTAACATTTTCCAACATAAAGAAACTGTTTAATAACCATGCAAATAAAATGCTCATGATTTTGCAACATCTGATTCATCCATTTTTTTCTTCTTTTGGTGGTTACGGTGAAGTATTTTACAGCAAACTTTACACAGCAGTGCCATCTCAGATCTACATTTTTTTTTTTCTTTTGGTACCAGGGATTGAACTCACGACCTCATGCTTGTCAGGCAGGTGCTTACGCTGCTGAGCTAAACCCTTGGCTCAGATCTATATATTTGAGTATCTGACTCTAGAAAATACAGACCTTTAGTTTCATAGCTTCAAGGCCATTATTATTCCTAAAAATCTCACTAACGATTTGTTGGTATCATTTAAAATCTAGACTATGTTCAAATCCTTTGAATTGCTTAACAGAAGTCTACAGTGGTCTGTTTGAGTCAGAATTCAGACAAGGTTTATACTTTACATATTACTTGCTGTTAAGACTCTTTAAATACAATCTGTTTTTGTACATATCACTGAGTTTGCCTCCCACATAGTTGGGACTACAGGCATGTGCTGCTGTATCTCCTTAAAGCCGTCCTTGAGTAGCTATCTCAGGACCTCTCTACACTCTTGAAAGTTACTGAGACTCCTGAGAGCTTTTGTGTCTGTGGGGCACTGACATTGCCTGTATTAGAAATTAAAATGGAGAAACCCTTCAAACTCAAGCACCCTGAGCTCTCAGCGCAGCACGGTGGAGCCGCCTGCACATTCTGCAGCCTCTGGCTGAGCCCAGACTCCACCATGAGGAGAAGAGAGAGTGCGGCGTCAGCACTGCTGCCAGTGGCTTTGGAGCCATGGATCCCTTAGGGTCTTCTCTGTCCTTAGACAGCAATTTGAGAGCTGTGCTTTAAGGGTAGAGCTCTGGAAACAAACGCCTTTGGAGCCAGGTCTGGTTAAGACCATTTTTGTGTAACAAAAGTGGAGACCCATAAAAGTCATTTTTCTTATAAAGCTTGCAAAATGGGCAGTTTTGAAAAAAAAAAAAAAAAAGGCATTTCACCAACAGTCTACACACTATGCTGCCCTAAAGCCTTGGGCGTGGGCCCTCAGTGGCCGCTGCCCTGGCACCACAGGAATTTAGCGCTGGGAGGCCTTCAGAAATGCCTCAAGGACAGCTCAGTTACTGTCTAAGAATCTGTATGTTCGGGCAAAATCTGTTTTCCGAAACTGCTGGTGGGTGTAAATCAGTGCAGCCGCTTAGGGAAACGTGCTGGCATTTTCCCGGGAAGCTAAACACGTGCGTGACGGAGCCACAGCTTCCCCACTGTGGCACTTCCACCTGGCTGGGTTGCTCTTCTTGGGTAGGGCTTTCCTGCTCACTGTCCTACGCGTGGTCACTGGTCTCTGCCCACTACATGCCAGCAGCCCTCCCTCACCTGGTGACAATCAACGATGTCACCAGGCATTGCCACATGTCCCTCGGGAGACATGTGGCAGCCCCAGTGAAGAACTACTGCCCTCCACCAAGCAATTCGTGTTCCTAGGAGTAGATCCTGGGGACTCCAGCCCCGGGGATCAAGGAACACAAGGTTCTGGGCAGGGCTTTTCCTAACGCAGAGACCCAGGAACAAGTCAAAGGCCCACTGCCAGAGCGACAGATGCCTGAGTCAGGATCTATTCTGGCAATGGAGCATCGCATGCTAGAAAAGCAAACAAGCTCTCGGTAAACCGAGATGCTGAGTGAAAGTTAGTTTAAAATAATGGAGTGAAAAAATTAGTTCATAAAAAATAATACAAATGCCTTTAAAATACACTGAGTTAAAAACAGGAATATTTAAAGATTTTACCTATGAATACATATGTGACAAGGCCTCCTCCTCCCCCAAGAAGAGAACGGTAACAGGGGGGCTGATGGCTCCCTCTGGGGGATGGCAGGGGTGCTCACCAGTGGCCCAGGCTGTTCTTAAGGTGCTGGCCCTTGGGTAAGTGACAAGTTCACAGCACGCAACACCAACTAACCAACTGTGCAGAGGCACGCCTAGATCGGCAGTGACAGTGCCCTCACCAGGGGCTACGGTTACTCCAAATCTGCACAACTAAAGTTATAAAACCCTACCAACCTGGTCCCCAGGTGCCTCACAGTGGCCTCCACCCCCTCCACTCCCCTTCACGTGTGTGCCCAGCCAGCCTTGGGGTGGCCCGGTTGCTGGTCACCCGGTGGGGGCACGGCGCCTCCCCACTGCCGGCCAGAGCCCGCTGCTTCACCTGCTCCACCAGCCTCTACTCCCAACTCTGTGGCACGCCACCCTCCTCCAACCCCACAGCATCACAGCACGCAACGGCAGCTGGTCTCCGGTCAGCATCGAGGGTGCGGGGGCCGTGTCTGATCCTCCTCACTGAGTGATGCCCACATCCACTTTCTCAGGTTAGATGCTGAGTGTGTGTTCACTAGTCAATGTACATACTTCCATGCACAGCTCACAGGCCATGCTGATACCAAAAGGAGACCCTATAAAAAGGGAAGCTCTCCCCGGAAGCCCAAAGACAGCCAGGCTTCACAGCAGGCCTCTCCACGCACTTGCATACCGCTTGGGGTGTATGGCTCCTGGAATCAGACCCTACAGTCACGGACCTGGGGCTCTCGCAGCCATCCAGGAGCCCCCCCCCCCCCCAGCACGAGAACCAGAGCCCAGGGCAAAATTCAAGCCATGGACACCGAGCAGCGTGGCATTCAACAACCCCCGCCCGCACCAGCTCGGGGCAGAGGAACATGCGGCAATGTGTCCAAAGGCTTTAGTGGAAGATGTGTCACGCAGGCAAGGCACAGAAGCGCTAGAAAGCTGAAGGTTAGTTAAATGTGCATTTAGAAAGACTGAGGAATGAGCTGTACTTATAATTTTTTTTTTGTAAATCAAATAACATCTAAATAAAGATTATAAAATATCAAGGTATATTTTAAATATCATGACAGAAGCTTCTTTTTCTTCTTTTCTTACATTTTTACACTTAGTAGTTCTGTCAAAAATTGGAGATTAATATTTTAAATGCTGGGAGAAGCCAGCAGCTTGTTCCAGTTTCTGACTCAGTTAAGCTCTTACAATATTTTGACTGTTTGAAGAAAATTAATAATGGGATGTTAGGTGGTAGATGAACTGAAACTAAATATCAACAGAGAGAGGTTTATTTTTGGATGACTGAGCTCATCCCTTCAAAGAACAGAAGCAGGATTCATTATATGATGAGTTATTAGCTTACACAACACCGGAATGGCCCCCCAGTGGAGCAGAGAGCCACAGCACAGACCAAGATTACATAAGAGGCTTGTCGCTGAGCTGTCACATTAGCCAGGCTTCGGGGTGTGCAGGCCACAGCTGATTACCCCAGGCTCACAAAGACACCGAAGTTAAGCCAATGCTGCCCTGTTGGTTTCAGGATCAAACTAGCTACCGATGCTGGCCCCGTCTCTGAGGAGCAGCCCGAGAGCAGAGCCTCCTGCGGGCTCACAGGACAGGTGCTGTGCTTTCCGCCAGGCCTGGGTGCACTCAGGAGGCAGGTGCTGAGCACCTGTGTGTGCCTGTCCTTTTCCCCTTCCCGCTATCTCATTTCCAACGTGTCCACATCCTGCAGGACCCTGAGGTGAGGACTGGAACTCACACTGCTGGGTCAAACACTGCCCTGGACTAGGAGGTGACCTCCTCCAACAGTGCTTCCTGGCTAACAGCGAGAGGCTACGCAGGCTTCATGTGAGCCAAACTGACCTCAGCTTCCTGAGACTTGAAAGTGTCAATTTCCCTGTTTGCCTCAGCATTTCTGCACTACAGAGATTGCTGGAGATGGCTTGGGCCTTTGAACTACAGAATGAACTACAGATCATTGCCATGCGATGCGCAGCAACGGCCTGGTGAGGGAGGGCACCAACACCAGCCTCTGTCCATGGTCTGCCAGATTTCTGCTGTTTCCCATGCAGACAGATGCATGAGCGATTTGAGAACCTCCCTATTTTTATTTAGCAAAGTCAGAGAGATTCATAATAGCAACAAAATCTGTGGTATATGCTTCTGGGGAACAAGACTGTTACTAGGAGCCACTTCTGGACCCCTGGGTGGGGGCCACACTGTCATATTTCATAATGCAGGTGACTCCTAGGAAAAAGCTGTCCCCCACTGCTCCCTCTGCCCTGCCTGGGCCCAGACACGGGCTCACACGCCTCCACAGCTTGGACTGCGGCTTGAGACAGGAGGACTGCAAATTCAAGCCCAGCGAGAGAGAGACCCTGTCTCAAAATGATACATGCTTCAAAAGGGTGTGGGACATAGCCTAACACAAAGGCCCTGGGTTCAATGCCAACCGAGAAAAGTACCCAGCCTCTGGGTGTGTGTGCGTGTGCATGTACGTGGGTGCTGTGTGGAAGCGCTGCTGACAGTATTTAAAGCAGAACCCTGGGAAGACTCCAATACACCTCGGCAAGAGAAAGAATAAGGCGGGGTCCAGAGTGCGCTAAAGGGGAATGAGGACCACGAGCAGACCAGCATGCGTGACCTCCCCCAGATGCATTGCCCCCCCCCGAGATGCAGTGCACACAGTGGGTGCCACTTTCATTAAGCGTGAACTGGCCCCTTAGGGGTGTGTGCGCAGGAAGCAACCCGCATCTTGAGAGGGAGATAGGAGGTGGCCCTAGGTTGGAGGTGACCTCAGGTGGAGAGGCAGGGATGGGGAGGGGCACACACTAGTTCTCTTCTGCTTCTCAAATCTCAAGGTGAGCTCATGGGTTTAATCTGTGCTTTATAATTGACACATATACTACATAGATCCCTTTGCATCACTCAAGCGATATAAAAATGTTCGAGAACAAAAAGCCCACAGCCTGGCAGTGAAATCTCTTGTGCTACCTCACGAGCTCGTGTCCTGTGGTGTGGGGTGGGCTGGGTCTCAGCTGCAGGAGACAGAGGAGCAAGGCCTGCTTTCTCCCTGTCAGCTGAGACAGCCGGGGCTACGACCTGAGGGCCACCGGGAGGACCATGCAAGACAAGTGTGCCCTTGACCTATCACTGCGTGTGGATGATTGCTCTCTCTTCCCCTCTGCTCAAAGGCCTTGATGACAAGTCATTCGGGCCCCAGAGCCCCAAAAGGACATTGTCAGGTTCCATGTCTGTTGCTACCCTGGTTTCCATCCCCATGGTAGAGCACCTACCTAGCCTTATGAAACCACAATGCAACAACAAAAACCAGCCCTTTTCTTGCTTCTGTGAATTAGGTCAGGTTTCTATAGGCTGTGTGGAAGGAAGGAAATGATTCCGAGGGAAATGCCATCCTTTTCGCAAAGCACAAGCTCTGTGTTTCTTCAGCCGGGGAGTAAAAGAGCAGGAGACCTCGGTGAAGCTGGCCCTGCTCCAGCAGCCTCCTATGTGGCTAATTGGCCTCTTGCACCGGTCTCGGGCATGGCCCAGGCCATCCAGAATGCACCGTGTTCCAGATTCACCTGCAGAAACACTTCCAACCTTGCCCAGACCTGCTGCCCTGCTGCCCTGCTGCCCTACAGATGGCTCAGGTGCCCACTGAGGTCTGGGCATGGGGACCAGCAGAAGTGGTGGGGAGGTGGCAGCTGTGGGACCCGATTTCCCTCCGAGGTGAGGCTGCCCTTCTGCCCCTCACAGGACCTGGAGTGGCAGTAGCAACCTAATGAAACACCACTTTCAAGAGCAGAAGCCACACAAAGTAATTATTTTCCAAGTGTGAGTCTCCAGCTGGCCGTGTGATTCCGAATCGAATCACCCCCTTCTAGTTCTATAAACAGGCACCGCTGGCTGTGCAGGCCCAAGTCGCTGAAGATAGGTAAGCGCCAGGCAGCCATCGCACACAGCCCTGAACGAGCCTCGGCGGGGCAGGCAGGAGCACACATGCAAAGCGGGTTCTCCCTCAACTCGCACCCCGCTGCCTCATCAGCCTGTGGAATGCGTGGGAAAGAGCGGGCTGTTGGTGCCGGAGTTGGAAGCCTGCTCTCTCAGGTGGAAGGAACGCTAATGCCCCTGGCCTATGTGCTTACCACCCCACTCACTCTGCTCACTCCCTTCAACGCCAGATTCCTGCCTTCACCGGGAAATGGAAGCCCAATGACCCAGAAAGAATCTGAACAAACCTATTTCACTGAGGACGCTTTCATTTTTATCTTCATTAACTCTCTTGTCCCTATCAAGTACGCTGAAAGCATGATTTATGCTTTGCCTGTGGGGTCTGGAGAATGTTAACACGTAGACAGTTTGCACGTTTAACGGCAGCAGAAAATGCCGCATGTTTTGTAGACAGATACCTTTCACAGAAAGGAAACTGCTTTCGTTTTCTATCAAAAAAACACTATGTTATTATCTCCTCTATATTTTGCTGAAAGAATTTTATAGAAAAGCAGCACATTCCCCAGGCGGACCTCACCAATGTTCTCCTCACAAACAAGAGATGCACACTCAGTGAGCTCACACCCTCCTCGGGAGGAGACACACACACATGCACACACACCAGCTTGTGCTGCCAGGACCAACAGCTCCATTGAGCGGTGGCCCATCTGGGTGACCAGGTATTTGTAAGGATTTGCACAAGTGAAATGGTAAAATAGGGGGTGTGCGCTCCAGCTCTGAGGTGGCAGCACTGATGAGAAGGGGTGACTAGATTTTAAAAAGTTTTTGCGGTGAAATATGTATGCCACCATCAATCCCCTTCAAAATCCATCCCCTCGCCTCAAACACACTTACTGTATTGTTCTTGCCACTGCCTGAAGCAGTTCTTGACATCTTTTCCAAGTATGATCAAAAACAAGGTGAATGTTACTGCCCATCATCCTCCAGGGAAAACCGGGCTCACAGCGACAAGACGGTGTGTCCTCGTGGCACTGTGTGATGCCTGGCTTTCCCCAAAGTCAAGCGACCATGAAGGGAAATGTCTCCAATGAATTCAAGACATTGAGACACTCATGAAAGAGGACTTCCAGAGCGGCTTCAGAAAGTGCCAAGAGCGATGGGGTAAGTCTGCTCAAAGTGACCAGGAGGATGCTGAGGGAGATTCACGGCAATGCGTCTTTTGCTATAATAATTTAGGAAAAAAATTAAGCATTTACTAATGTTTTACCACACCTTGATCCGTTCTGGCATTTCTAGTCTACTGTATCCTAAAACATACTGTGTTTGGTAAATTCATAAAAATACAAATATCGGTAAAGTTTGGGAGGCCACGGTACTCAGAACAAAGTCTGATCAGCAAGAACAAACCAAAGGTCATGGGTGACTTGGAACACTTTCTTCCTTTTCTGTGCCGTTCCGATAACCAACTCCTGTGGAAGCTGGTTCTGTTTCAGGGGAGCGTCTTTAGCTGCACCCAGAGCTCAGCTTTACTTGTGTCCAATGTATCCCTTTGGAAAATATGAAACAGATTCACTGAACCTTATGGGGGTGTGTGTGTGTGACACTGTTTTTCCTCTCTGATTAACTCATGAGAGTTAACCTGCAATTTTGTTCAAAACCAATGTTTCAAAGTAGAGAATTTTTAACCTATAGAACACCTTGCAAAGAAAATATGCTATTCGCTATCATAATGGGATTTAATCTCCAATTGACAGGTCCTACCACACAGGGCCAGAGTTACCTAGCAAGACAGCTTTTCTCCACACATCCCCACAAACTGCCATGGAGATCTTACCAGAAGCATTGCGGACGTCCCGTTGGGCCTGGAGAGGTGGATGGACATCTCTGGGAACATCCGGTCAATGCGGCTGATCACATCGTCCACATACCTGGGGGGAAAGTAACAAACGCATGACCAGGAGCCCTAGCTGAGGCTTCGCCCCCGGTCCAACAGCATTACATGGCTTTGGATGAAAAAGCGCTGCTCCTTTCTTCCTCCCCAGGCCTTCTTAGAGCTGTCTGCTTTTCAGTGATTTCTTATGATATTTACTTCTGAACCCTAAATGAAGTGTTCTGAATGTTACCTCTTAACTTTAACTGTGATCCACTCTCTCCCATAGGAGACCAGAACACAGCTGTGTGATACCCTCCTTGTCCCTGCAGCTTCGAGTCTCGCCTCTTGGGGCATCATCAGTCCCTGAGTAAACAATTCCCTGGGATAAATTCCTTCTGTCTTAAACACCGGAAGTCATTCCTGCTTTACCAGTTGATTCTAATTCAAGCTATAGACTATCATACCTTTTGCTTAAATCAGTGCTCTGTTTAGATCGCAAAATCTCTGCTTTAAGTTTTAAAAGCAGAAACACATAGGAGTTCACTGACATTAGCACATGTTAAAGATGCAAAGATCAAAGTGCTCTTCTTCGTGGCTCTCCACATGCAGGCTGTTCTGCAGATGCACTCCTTCTTGGCAGGGTGAGGTTGTCCCGGTAGTGGGAGGCCCGCTGTGACCTGCTGGCCCTGCAGCATGAACATGCCTGGGTCTGGCTCAGGTTCCTGGAGAATGAGACCATACTAGCATTTGTGGTCATCGTCCAGTCACAGTGGACACAAAGGGGATGGAGAATAGCCGAGACGCAAAACTATCTATTAAGGGCTTTACATTAGGTTTTGTATCCATTGGATATGACAAATTAAATTACATATCCATTAAACCAGGGAAGCACAATAGCCATTCTCTCTGGGGGAAGGAACAGATAAGCTCTTCATTTACAACATGAAAAGATTTCACTCTAAAACCCACGGTTCATAAGAGTCGGCAGAAAACATAATGCCATTTATCAAAAAGTGAGCACAACATATCCACATGAAAGCCAGAAAATAACCCTGCAGATCAACCCCTCAGGTTTTCCTCAGCGAGTGCTAAGTGCAGTTTTAAAGCTCATGCCTAAGAGGGAAGTGGAACAACTCCAAAGACCTGGTGGTGACAGGGCGGGGGCAGAGGGGAGCAGGGGTCCCGAGGGTCCTGCCTGCTCTGGGGGCTGGGCCGGGGAGACAGACACACCCAGGCCGCAGTGTGACTTCTGCAGATCAGCCTGGTGCTGGCGTTGGCAGCTGGCTTCCCTCTCTCGAAAAGGACCACAACATGCAGAGCAGGCATCAAAAGAAGAACTTGCTTAGGAAGAGCAAGAGGCATTCCTTAAAGGCCAGGCCTCGTTCTGTGGGTCTGGTACTGGTCCAGAACACAATTGTCCCCAGGCAGCTAGGAAACAGACTGAGCCCCACTGGGGGTGGCCTCTCCCAGTGTCCTGTCCTAAGCTGCCACACTACAACCAAGCAGACAGCTGGAGGAGGAAGGGATCAGCTCACCGTCGGCACTGTGGACACCTACTGAAACCCAGACACTTACTAAGCTGTGTGCCACGCATTTACACTAGGTCACTGGAACACGAAACACACCTGCATTTATAAACTTCTTTTCCAACTATATTCGTGTGGTTTATACCCAGTTTCTTCCAACTCAGCAGGAAGCAAAAATCCACTGTCAGGGAATGGAGGTCACTGCTAATATATGCTAACAAGGGGGTAGGCGAGGTATTGCGAACTGATCCTCAATCAATAGCCTGCACAGCTCTGGACGGTAGAAAGCAATGAATATGCAGCACTGCAGTGCGCGGTAACATCATGAGTTGCTCTCCCCTGGACCTTTCACCTTGAAGCCTTGCAAACCACTCTGGAAAACTAGTTTCTTTGGCAGGCTGGGGAAACAGGTCACACAAGAGCCAGCAGCCAAACTCGGTGTGCAGCTTCCCAGAATTCCACAGCAGCTCCCCAATTGGAGGGTTAGCACCCTGGGTGGCACGGAACAAAGGTTCCCAGCCATCCCTAGATGCCTTAGTTATCAGACCTTTATTCAAAAGCCAAGGCAGTGGCAGAAGAAAAACAGAGCTAGGAAAGATACATGCAGTTGGCAGGGGAGGCGGAGGTTGGGGTGGATCTTTTGTTGCTGTTGCTTCCCCCAGCAGTGATCTTAGATAAGGCCCAGCAGACTCAAGTAGGAGACTTTATTAGGCAAAAAGCACATTTTCAGAGGACTTTTTCATCCACATGTCTAACATAAAGGCAATGCAAATTTCTTTGTTACAGGTGACATTAGGTATTTGCCAAAAAGAGGAGAAAAAGACAGCTGCAGCTTTAGCAGAAGAAAACAATGTCTGGATTCGAGAAGCAAAAATCAAAACACTTCACTTTTTAAACAGACCCAGCCATCGAGACAGAAGCCAGCACAAGGGACTTGCAGAAATGAGGGAGGCTTGGACGTTAAATCCAGTCTGGAGGCAGAAGGGGCCTTGCTTTGTGCTGGGGCAGAGCGGGGGCGGGGGTCGTTGGCAGCACCCGGCCCCCGCTGGCTGCCTGCGGGTGCAGAACTCACAGCTCTGGGAGCAGGGCTGAGGTCAGGTAGGAACAGTGTGCTCCCTCCCACACTGCCACCATATGCCACACTCGCTCGGTGGCAGAATCAAATCACTTTAATTTTTACCTTTGGAAGATAGGCAAACAAGCAGTCACACAGCAGTGGTGACTAGTTTACACTTGAGCAGACGCTGCACGGAAAGACATTAATTTGGTGCCAAATTGAGCAGTGAGTCACAATTTGCACATATCTGTCAACCTGTTAACAGGGTAATAACTTGGAAAGATTGCTGTTCCTATTTACATTACAGGAGCTTTTCGAGAATGGAGAGCCACTCCATTCTCCTTCCCGAAGCACGGGGCCCAGGAGCCGGCCTGACCGGGCCCAGGAGCCAGCTGGAGACACAGACTCCCAGAAACCACAGGCTTGGACCGAGGCGAGACTTGGGACACCAGTGTCTGCAGGCAGAACTCTGACTTGCAGGCAGCCAGGGGTCCCTTCCCCCAACCTGGCCCCCCCCCCATCACGGTCAGATGCTCTGCTTCTGATCCCGTCTCCTCCAGGCCAAACCAGCCAGCTCTCTGGGAGCTTTTAAAGGCTTCCTGGGACTGAGTTTGTGTCTCCACGAGCACCGTTTTCTGCTTCATCATCCTCAGATTCTAACATTAATTTCTGGAGCCTAGGAGTTTATTCTTTCTGATGTTCTTCAAGAAGCTCAGCTTGCTCCTTTACAAGGTTTGTTTTGTTTTGTTTTGTTTTAGGGTTTTTGAGACAGGGTCTCGCTGTATAATCCAAGCTGCCCTGAACTCACTCTATAGCCCAGGCTGGCCTCGACCTTGAGGCAATCCTCCTGCCTCAGCCTCCTGAGCACTGGGATTACAGGTGTGTATCACCAAGTCCGGCCTTTGCATGGTCTTGATGAGAGAATGAAACAACATCAGGACCTCACAGGTCCCTTGTCTAGCACTTGACAGCAGCTCCAGAGGCAAGCTGTGTTGCCTCCCCATAATGTCACCCTACAAGGAGCCCAGTCCTGCGGGGGCCTGGTGGCTTCTGAGCCAATTGCCAGCGTCCCCTCCACCACTGCTCTCCTTCATGCAGCCCTGTGCACTGCCACACACATTCCCTCCCAAATCCAAGGCCTTGTGCAGGCGTGTGGAAGACCCGCGTTTCCCAGTTCCTTTCAGCAGTGGTTTCGACTCTGTTTTAGCTCACGGATCCCATGGAAAAGGTACTGAAAACTGGAATGCATGCCTGCACAGTATTTTATATACACTTTCTTCAGGGCAGGGCTTTAAGCTAAGCACCCTGTGTAGCTCCTTTCCAGAAGGGAGGTCTCTGGCGTTTTCGCTGCTTTCCGACTGCTACGCTTTCTGCAGTGCAGCTGCTCCTGATCAGTGCAGAGATCCCCCAGCCCAGCCCAGATGCCAACGCACAGGAGGCGGCGCTAGAAAGGAACAATGGATCCACCTAATAGCTACTCCAGCTCTGCCATGGAGCCTTTAGGTTAGTTTTTATTTGTTTTACTTAACAAATAAGAATTACACGTATTATGTACAACTGTGTTTGAAACAGTGCTCTTCCATGGTGGAATGCCTGAACCAGGCTAATTAGCACATCAGTGCCTCATAAAGTGATGAGAACAATTCAAACTTATCTCACTGCTGTCTTCAAGAACACACTGTTCCTAACTGTTCACAAGGGTTTCTTGAGCTTATCCTTTCCAACTGAAATTCTGTATCTTTCAGCCAATTACTCCAAACTCCCCCATTCCCAGCTTGCAGTTTCTATGAACTCAACTTTTCCAGACAATGTATTGAGACCATGCGATGCTGGCGTTTCTGTGACTAGCTTACTTCACTTAACACAGTGACTTCTTGTATCAGCCATGCTGCTAATGACAGAATTTCCTTTTGTTTTTAAAAAGGCTGAACAGCATACATACGAATTTTCTTTATTGGTCGATTCTATATTGTGACTATTACAAATAATACTACGCTGCACATGGGGGTGCGACGTCTCTCCAGCAGCCTTCACTTCCCGCGCTGCACACCCAGCAGCGGACCCTGACCGACGTGGCGTTTCCATTTGGAATTTTGGAGACACCTCCATACTGTTTTCCACGATGGCTGCACTAACTTGCGTTCCCGCATCAGGGTGCGAGCGTTCCCTGTCTCCACACCGCTCCATACCGTAGCCACCTTGTCTTTAGGGTCGGTCCTGACATTAAAGAATCTTTCCCCCAAGGTGAGGAGCATGGTACCCTGCCCTCAGGGGTACCATGACTATCAGTGAGCAGATCAGATTCCCGAGCCTTCTAGGGCTGCTCCCTTGGACACAGAGGAAAGAACTCCCCACTTTCTGCACCATGGCTGAGGCACAGCTCAGAATCCGAGCCTCTGGTCACTGGCCGAGCTGCTTTGTTCCTGGGCTCACCCGAGCCCTAGTGATCACCTCTCACGCTGCAAGACTCTGGGTTTCAGCCTCAGCAATGGCACCCCCACTTCAAAGTCCCCACTTTGTATGGCTCTTTTTTTTTTTTTTGGTACTGGAGATCAAACTCATGACCTCATGCCTGCCTGGCAGGCGCTTATGTCACTGAGCTAAATCCTGGCCCTGTATGTTTCTATAATTGTCCCCACATGTTTGTCATTACACAACTTTTGAGTGACTGTTTCTTTAGTTTCTAGCTTCCCTGCAGGATGATGGGACAAGGTGACTGCTTCTCCCACTGGAGTCCCAGTACCCTGCCACAGTGCCTGGTACCCAGCAAGCGCATCTGAGTACATGGATGCTACATGAAAAAGATGGCCGTGGAGACCCACGTCAGGCCATTAGGAGACAAACACAATGCAAAGTCCTCGTTAGCAGGTAAAGATCTGAGGTGTGCGAGAGTTCAGTACATTAGCCATCAGAAGTCACCCACAACCACAGCCGGAAAGCTCATAAAACCAACTTCAAAGAAAGCAGACACCCTTTATAGTCTTTCGGATTAACACGCACCCACAGACTCCCTGCATCTGTTCTGCTAGGAGCTCCATGCCTCTCAGAAGCCAGAGCCTTCTAAGGAAGTGCACTGCATTAACATGCCAGCTTAACAACGGTGCTTTTAATGAACTAATTAATTCTGCAAGACAAGAGTACAAAGACGTGCCACCAAGCTGGGATTATAGTACCAAAATGAGGACAACACTGAATGTGGAAGGCATTGCTAAAGATACTGATTTGGTGAAAACATGAATTTTCTACTCTCCACGTTAAGCTACATGGCAAACTATTTGTTATTAAAGCCTTAAAATAATTTATTGGGCAGATGGCTTGGTTCGCTAAAGTCTGACCCTCCTCAAAAAAAGAAAAAAAAAAGACAAACCAGGCAACCAGCCTGGCCCCCAGCCAGTGAGCTCAGCTTATGCGCCCACTGGACTGAAACAGTGCCCACCCTGCAGCACAGAGGCCACGTGCTGTCCACTCCCCACCCGCCATGGCCCGGGAGTCATAGCTGCCCAGAGTCACGGCCGCCTGTTGAGGGAAAGGCCATCATGCGGGCAGTCATCACGCAGACCTTCCCCTGCACCTGGTGGCGGTGCGGGGGGGGGGGACTGGCCCTGGTGGTGGGCGGGAACAGATGGGGCTAATTACTCCTCGCCAAGGAGGGGGACCCACAGCAGAACCCCCTCTTCCGCTGCTGGGGAGAGAGGAGGAAACGCGGGTCAAACTCGCTGCCGTCCAGGGTTTGTGGGCCGTCTGCATCACGGATGGCTATGAAAGACTAGTTATCCTGCTGAGAAAATGCACAGCACTTTCTGAAGTGTGTGTCAAAAGGAGCCTGATTTGGAAAGGAATGTGCTGGGGTTTTCACACCATCCCCCCGCCATCCCCTTCCAACCCCCTGCAGCTGGCTGCCGCTCACTGCCTGGCGCCTTTCCGAGGAAGACACTCTGGCGCCCAGGGCACTGCCATCTCTTCAGGCGAGGCCATGCCCAGGTGGCCCAGCTGGAGCACATGGACGCTCGGCCGCCTGGACGGGGCGCAGGGGCAGGCAGGACGGGAAGGAGGAGGAGGGCAGTGTGCGCCTCACTCTCCCTGAAGGTCCTGGGTGTGAGACGGTGCTACCTCGACACATCAGCGCCACCCAGTGAGCAAACAGAATGCCCCTCCTGCGGCACCCTTTTCCGTCCATCCACGCCTTGTGACAAGGTCCATGGGTGGAGGAGAGCGCTTCTCCAGGAAAAGGACACCGCATGTGGGAACTGGGCGCAAGGATCTTGTAATGTTTTGTGCTGATAATTGTAATTTGTGTAGTTCACATGTGTATGTTTTTATGTAATGCTCAATATGGAGTCGAGGGTGGAGACTCCAGGGAGGTTGCTGGAGGCCCTCTAGATAACCCCTTTGAGAGGACTGGTTGTGGGGTTTTGCCTTCTGTGAGTAGTGTGAGAGAGTTTATGCGGGAGCTTTGGGTGGGAGAGCTCATGGAGGAGGATTTGCGGGGTTCCTGTGAGACAATTGCCCTGAGACACTGGATAGGCAGCCAGAGACGGGCAACTAGGACACATATGTTACGCCACCAGCCGCCTAAGACAGGCACAGGACCAATTGCTGTCCTGCAGGCCCATGACGGGTAAGGCCTGGTTGGGTTCATATGAAGAGTCCTTGACCCAAGACAGGCGCTGTCCTCACAGGGACTGCCACTCCCATAAGTGATAAGGGAAACAATGTAGGGAACAGCATGATAGTCTCACACATCTCTTCCTCCTGCAGGCATCCAGGTGCATGGGCTTACACTTCCCAAGCTAACTAAATAACAAGATTGAGATGTTACAAAGGTGAAAAGAGTTAATTAAAACCTATTGTTTAGGATTGTCCCTGCCTGGCCCTAAGCCTGGGGCGCTTCCTGCTTGGGGCTGGGGGTTGCTGCCAAGGTTAGCAAATATATATTCCAGCTTCTAAAAAATAAAGCGGATTCAGATTCACTCACAGACTGGTGTGCAGTGTCTTCTG
>PVLA01009601.1:0-72909 GCA_004027455.1 Hydrochoerus hydrochaeris | reverse complement strand
CATTAGCAAAGATACAGGAGTGCAGGCAAATGACATACATGAAGTATTTACAGAAATAATAGCAGAAAATTTCCCAAACATGGGGAAAGGATCTGATATGCAGATAAGTGAGACATACAGAACACCAAACAGTCACAATCAGCATAAATCCACACCAAGACACATAATAATTAAGATCTCAGACATACAGCATAAAAACAGAATACTAAAAGCTATCAGAGTAAAGAGACAACTCACCTATCAGGGAAAGCCCATTAGATTCACGGCAGACATTTCAGCACAAACCCTCAAGTCAGTAAGAGCTTGAAGTGAGGTATTTGAAGCCCTGAAAGAAAACAATCTTCAACCCAGACTGATGTACCCAGCAAAACTTTCATTCACATTTAATGGAGAAACAAGATACTTCCATGACAAAGAACAACTGAAGAAATTCATGTCCACCAAATTAACCCTAGAAAGAGTACTGAAAGACATACTAGACAGAAATAAAAATGACCACAATCCCCAGAACAACAACAAAAAGAAATGTCCAGGTAGGATAAGCAATTAAATAAGAGGAAAAGCAGAAAGAAACAACTAGAACATAACATTGCAAAGTCGAGCCAGTACATATCAGTGCTATCCATAAATATAAATGGCCTCACTTCACCTATAAAAAGAAATAGATTGACAGAATGGATCAAGAAACAGGATCCCACAATATGCTGTATACAAGAAACACATCTGACCCAAAAGGAAACTCATAGATTAAAAGTCAAAGGATGGAAAACAGTATTCCACGCAACAGGAACCCAGAAAAAAGCAGGGGTAGCTATTCTATTTGCAGACAATGTGAACTTCAAACTAAAATGATTAAAAGAGATAGAGAAAGTCACTACATACTTGGTAGTGGTAAAATTCAAGAAGAAGAACTAACAATTATAAATATATATGCACCAAATACAGGAGCACCCAACTATATAAGAGATACTAATGGACATGAAAAACCAAATACACGAGAACACAATTATAACAGGAGATCTTAACAGCCCATTGTCACAAAGAGATCAACTAGACAAAAAGTCAGCAAAGAAATAACAGAACTGAATCATACCCATGAGCAATTGGACTTAGTAGATGTTTACAAGTGTTCCACCCAGCTACATCAGAATACACATTCTTCTCAGCTGCACATGGGACATTCTCCAAAATAGACCATATATTATCCCATAAAACATTCTTAAGTAAATGCAAAGGTATTGAAATCATACCATGAATAATATCTGACCATAGTGCACTGAAATTGGAAATTAATGGCAAAAGAAATTGTAAAACCTACATAAATACATGGAAATTAAATAACAGCCTTTTGAACAACCAGTGGGCTACAGATGAAATTAAAGAAGAAATAAAACTATACCTATAATTCAATGAAAATATAGAAACAACATACTATAATCTGTGAGATGCAATGAAAGCAGTCTTAAGAGGGAAATATATAGCAATAAACTGTCATATCAAGAACACAGAAGGAGCACAAATAAAAAACCTAATGCTCCATCTCAAGCTTCTAGAAAAAGAAGAGCAAGCTAAATCCAAAGCTCATAAAAGAGAAGAAATTGTAAAGATTAGAGCAGAAATCAATGCAATTGAAACTAAAAAAAAATACCAAGAATTAATTAATCAAAAAGCTGGTTTTTTGAGAGAATAAACAAAATTGACAAACCCCTAGCTAACCTTATCAAGAGAAAGAAAGAAAAAACCCAAATTCATGCAATAAGAACTGAAAAGGGAGAAATTACTACAGATCCCATGGAAATTCAAAAGATCATGAATACATACTTTGAAAATCTCTACTCACACAGAGTGGAAAACACAGAGGAAATGGACAGATTTCTAGAAACATATGAACTACCAAAGCTCAACCAAGAGGATATAGCAATTTTGAACAACCCAATATCAACTATTGAAATTGAAAATTAATTAAAAACTTACCAACAAAGAAAAGTCCAGGTCCTGTTGGATTCACAGCTGAATTCTACAAGAAATTTAGAGAAGATTTGATGCCAGTACTCCTTAAACTCTTCAATGAAATTGAGAAAAAAGCAATCCTCCCTAAATCATTCCTGGAGGCAAGTATTACTCTGATACCAAAGACAGAGAAAGATCCAACCAAAAAAGAGAACTATAGGCCATTCTCACTAATGAACATTGATGCAAAGATTCTCAGCAAAATACTGGCAAATAGAATGTAGGAAATCATCAAGAAGATTATACATCATGACCAAGTGGGGTTCATTCCAGGAATGCAGGGATGGTTTAACATACGCAAATCAGTAAATGTAATACACCACATCAACAGAACCAAAAACAAAAAACACATGGTCATCTCAATAGATGCAGAAAAATCTTTCGACAAAGTCCAACACATGCTCATGATAAAAACCCTTCAGAAACTCAGAATACATGGCATCTACCTCAACAATATAAAGGCCATCTATGACAAAGCAACAGCCAACATTATATTAAAAGGACAAAAACTGAAAGCTTTCACTTTAAAATCAGGAACAAGACAAGGATGTTCACTATCACCACTCCTTTTCAACATAGTTCTGGAAACACTAGCCAGAGCAATCAGACAAGAGAGAAAAATAAAAGGAGTAAAGATAGGAAAGGAAGAAGTTAAATTATCACTATTTGCGGATGACATGATACTCTTATAGAAGACCCAAAAAACTCCATTAAAAGACTGCTAGAGGTAATAAACAAGTTCAGCAGTGTAGCTAGATACAAAGTCAGTGCTCAAAAATCAATAGCATTCCTGTACACAAACAAACAACTCACTGAGAGAGAAATTATGGAAATATTGCCCTTTACAATAACATCTTAAAAATGAAATACTTAGGAATCACCCTTACTAAAAATGTAAAAGACCTATATGCTGTAAATTATACTACTCTGAAAAAGGATATTGAAGAGGATATTAGAAAATGGAAGGATATTCCTTGCCCTTGTCTAGGAAGAACCAACTGTGAAAATGGCCATACTCCCCAAACTGTTATACAGATTTAATGTAATCCCAATCAAAATAGCATTGACATACCTCACAGATCTAGAGAAAACACTCCTAAAATTCATTTGGAAACAGAAGAAACCTAGAATATCAAAGGCAATTCTGGGCAACAAAGGCAAGGCAGGAGGCATCTCAATTCCTGACTTGAAACAGTACTATAAAGCCACAGTGATAAAATCAGCTTGGTACTGGCAAAGAAATAGACCTGAGGATCAATGGAACAGATTAGAAGGTGCAAGCACAACTACAAAGACACTCAGTCACCTGATATTTGACAAGGGGGCTAAATATGTCCACTGGAATAAGGATAGTCTCTTTAATAAACGGTGTTGGAAAAATTGGCTCTCTACATGCCGAAGACTGAAACTAGCTCCATGCATATCACCATGCACAAAACTAAAGTCTAAATGGATCAAAGACCTCAATATTAAAACAGAAACACTAAATCTACTGGAAGACAAGGTAGGTAGAAGTCTTGGAGACTGAGGGGTAGGCAGAGAATTCATGAACAAAATACAAACTGCATGGGAAACACTTCAAAGAATCAAAAAATGGGATCTCACATTATTGAAAAGTTTCTGCACTTCAAAGGAAATCACCAACAGAGTGAAAAGAAAATCAACAGAGTGGGAAAGAATTTTAACCAGCAACTCCTCAGACAAAGGACTTGTGTCCAGAATATATAAAGAATTGAAAAACATCAAGCCCCCCAAATTCAAAGACCCTCTCCAAAAATGGGCATCTGAGATGAACACACAGTTCTCAGAGAAAGATATACAAATGGCAAATAAATACATGAAGAAATGTTCACCATCACTGGTCATTGGAGAAATGCAAATTAAAACAGCCATTGAGATTCCACCTTACTCCAGAAAGAATAGCTGCTATCAAGAAATCAACTGATAGCAAATGTTGGCGAGGCTGCGGGGAAAAAGGAACACTGCTCTACTGTTGGTGGGAATGTAGACTGGTGCAACAATTATGGAAATCCATATGGAGAATTCTCAGAAGACTAGGATTGGAAGTTCCATTCAATCCAGCTATCCCCCTCCTGGGTATTTTCCCCGAAGAACTAAAAAGTTCATATCACAGTGATATATGTGCCCCCATGTTCATAGCTGCACAATTTGTGATAGCTAAATCCTGGAAACAACCAAGATTCCCAACAACTGCAGAGTGGATGAAAAAGATAAGGCATTTTTATACAATGGAATATTACTCAGCTATAAAAAGGATGATCTTGATGCCTTCATAGGCAAATGGAGACAACTTGAGACTATCCTCATTAGTGAAATAAATAAGAATCATATTTATAAATATCATATTGTGTCTCTAGTATAAAAAGTAAATAAGAACTACAAGAGTAACAAAACCAAAATGTGTAATTGCTATTATAAAAAAGAGAGGAAAAGAAAGTGCTCTAAGGGATATAACTGCATGTATGTTTGAGTGTGTAAAATAGATGACCATATTGTTGAATATTTCTTGGATTTTTGAGCTGAACTGTTTGTAGTCTGACTGTTTGAATATTTCCTATGTACCCTTTAACTTTGTAACTTGAACAACTACATCCAGGATGACAGTACATAATTTATAAATTTGTACTGATTTCTTAGGGGGGCTTTTTCTCATTCTCCTTTTTCTTTCTTTCTTTTAGAATTCTGTATTGTTGCTACTCTTTTTTCTGTTTTTTTTCTCTTCTCTTTAAATAAAATTTTAAAAATGTATAATTGCTATTTTAAAAAAGAGGAAATAGGAAGCACTATAAAAGATATAGCTGCATGTATGTTTAGATGTGTGGGATTGATGACCATATTTCTAGGTTCTTGTTGGATTGTTGAACAGATCTGTTTGCACTCTCACTGCTTTAGTGTCCACTTTGTGTGCTTTGATTCTGTAACTTGAATAACTATTTCTAAAAGAACAATGTGTAATATATCAACTAGTAATTTCTTACTATTTATCTTCTTTTCTTGAAATTCTGTAATATTTCTACCTTTTTCCTGTTTTTTTCTCTTTAAATAAAAAAATAAAAATAAAATTATAACATTGGAATTAGGAGGAGAAAAGAGAAAAAATAGAACTTGCTGTAGAAATCAGTAAGCACCTTGTATTTCTTTGATTTTTTTTAAACTTGCAGTTGCCTTTCATTTTAACAGCTGTTGCTGAGAAGAAAAATAATCCACCCACTCCTTGAGTTTCTGTCTATTTGTAATTTCCCAGCTCCCTGGAGGCTTGGTGAATTGTGTGCATTTTTCCAGAGAAAGACTGCCCAGTTAGGAACTGTAGTGAAGTGTGTTCTGGTGTGCCTCTGCTATCACAAGTCCTGTAATGCACGTCTGTTAGGGTACCTAGGTAGTTCAAAGACCCTGTATTTTTACTCTTTGTACAGCTTGACTGCCACAGAGTATGAGAGCATAGTTTTGTGGAAATGAAGATTTTACAAAATCCTGTACAACCTCCTCTATTTGACTCCTTTACATAAAATTCCTAAAACATACCTTCCCAGTTCATGATTATAGCAGATTATAGAATTCATATGGATTCACTAAATAATATTTTGTTTTGATCATTTAATGCAAGTTAAAAGGTAAAATCTATGTTTGTGTTGAAAATAATCCCTTAAGAAATCTCCACAGTGCTCAAATTAAAATGATTTTTATATTCTGGGACAATCTACTATGTTCTAATTATACAAAACTCTTTAATGTATGATTTACTATTTATTCTTTATATAATAACTTTCTTAGGTGTATAACAATATACAGTAATAAATTAATAATCTCTCAGTATGGAGCACACTTAGCTTTCCCTCTAGAAAATTGAGAAAGTAGATGAAATCACACTAATGTTATGAAAAGCATCACCATTCAAACCAAGGGGACCACCTATATTCTTGTGACATACTTAACTCTAGAAACAGGTAAGAAGTTTGCTACTAAATTTATTTTTTTCAGATTTATTCCATAAAATTCTTCAGAATTTAATTACAAGAACTGATTAGAAAAGAGCTGGCTTGTAATTTTGATGAAATGAATGATCATTTTGTAAATTTTATTTTATTTTAGTTACTACATAAAGTGGTGATATTGGAAGTAACATGTATTTCCAAATATGATATATCATGTTCCTTGAAATAGATTTCACTATGAGCAGAAGTTCTGAAAAGTATATGTGAAGAAAATTTAGCTATTGACTTCCACTCTTTCTCCTAACTGTCTCTGAACAGGCATGACTGTGGGAGGGTGGCCTATCTGAGTTTGGCCTGCTCTTCTAGTATGGGGCAGGGGACAGAGGCTGAGTCCCATCCCTCCATGCCCTGGATGGCTCGCACATACAATGTTATAGTCTTGAAGGCTTCTGTTTCATGCCCCATCCTCCATACCTAGACTCTCAGTCACGCTAATGCTTTTCATCACTCTAGAATTATTTGCTTCCAAAGTAAGACCCATTGTCCATGCTCTTCCCTGTCCAGAATTGCCTAAGTGCTGCCTAGTTCCAGTGACAATCTCATTTTACATTTGTGACATCCATTTTCACTGGGCTTTCACCACAGTCATTAACTTCTTACTGATGCCCAAATACATCTCCCAGGAAGGTGGCCCCAGATCTTTTTTAATACCCTATGAAGTCTCCTAAGCAACTTACCTCCAACTTTTAAAAGTGAAACTATTTGGCTCTTTATAGACAATATTTAGGTACTTTTATCTAGCCCAAAACTTTAAGAAAAAACCAGCTAATCTTGCTATTCTTTACATGTTTATTAGCCTTCTTTATCAATGGAAGAAGAGCTCTCTGCGATTCTCCAGAAAAGCCATCCATTTGTGTTAATGATCCTTCCTCTTTTCCCTCATGTTTCTTCTCACAGTTGTTCTTACTTCTCCTTCTCTCCATCCTTACTGATGCTTCAGTCTCCAGACATTCTCAAAAATTTTCTGTATGCATTAGAGCAAAAGATTCTTAGAGAGAATAAAAGTTCTTTGCTTTTGAAGTTTCAGAGCACAGACGAAGATGAAGTAAATGATGCTATAAAGTTTTGTTTGAAGGAAAATGTGAGACAGGAGTGTGGTTATGAAAATCAGCCTTATTCTGTAGGGAAAGTTTGCAAAAGATAACTGAAATATTAGACATGAATCATCATAAAATCATACTTTATGGCAGCATTTGCCTTTGGGACCCTGATGAATGACATAGGTAGATGCCATGTGGGAGTGGGGGATATCAGAGAAAAAAGTAGAAATTATAGTACTAACTGATCCTTTCCTAAATTTCAGTGCATCTCTGGTGAGAAGTAACTTAGCTATCAAACACACTTCTCTAGTTAACTGCTTCAGAAATCTAGATAGTTACAGAAATTGTTGCTGTCAATATGATTTTTAAATTAGGCCAATTAGACTACAAAATCAAGAGTCTTAAGCCCTAACTATATGTAAGAAAGAGAAGAAAAGTGTTTTGAAAAAGAAGCCAGACTAATCTTTTAGAGAGGAATAACTGATGTGCTTATTCAATTTGCATGCTTAAATTTAAATGCTTCTTAATCCAATTCAGTGGTATGGAATAAATTATTACTAAGCATATACTATATATCTATCTATGCTTGGATTTGCAAATATATTTACAACAAAGTGATATAAAACTTTTAGATGAAAAGATTTGTGCATGTGAAATATGAGAACAGAGTTGGATTTTAAGCAACTCTAAAAATATATGCTCTGTTAATAACCTATAAGTGGGATCAGAAAAATCAGTATGGGATGGAATTATTTGAAGAGAAATTGAAAAGACTTTAGAAGGGAAAGAAAGCGTATTTAGAAAGAAAGACACTAAGGTATTTCCATTTACGAGAGCAACATTTTATTTGTAGGAATGTGTATAAAACCTGGGCTAGTTATTGCTCTATTTAAATATTGCTGTTGGAGAGATAAAAACAGAGACAATTAAATAAGTAAAAAAGAGGGGACTTACCATTCTATAAAGTCACTTGCTGTGACATTTTTGCTTTGTACTTTCACACATGCCCGAACTAAACTTTCTTTAGTATGTTTCATAGAATTTTGTGCATAAAACTATTGGCTCTAGAACCAAATCATCTGGTTTCAAAACTTGATAACACCGTCTAATAAGTGATTTTCAGCAAATTATTCAGTTATATTATCCCATAGGTTTTTTTTTCCATGTGTACAATGAAGATCATAAAAGAAACTTCTTGGAGAGGTGATTGTGAAAATTAAATGACTTAAATATGTAAAAGGGTGAGCACAATATCTGACACAAAGTACATGCCCTGTAGGTAGATACTTTCATTATTAAATTACTTTTTGCTAGTTTCTGTGCTCCTAAGTTCAGAATTTATTTTCATTTAAATCTATCCCCCAAAGCCTCATATGTTCAAAGGTAGGGCTTCTAGAAGGAGACTGGCTTATGAGGGAACAACAGCTGACTTACTGATAGGAGACTGGTGTCTGGTTGGAGTGGACATTTCCTGGAGGGGTATGTGACCCACTCTGGCTCCTGCTTTATTCTTGGCTCCCTGGCTGCTGTGATATGAACAGCTGTCTTCTATCAGAGCCATCAGCCACTGAAGCCAGTTTACTATGCACTACTCTTTTAAAAACTGTGAGGCAAAATAAATCTTTCCTCCTTTAATTTGCGTGTGTCAGGTACTGTATCTCAGCAATGAGGAAAATGACTAAGACAGACATTGAGAATTTATTTTATTTAAAAGTATTTGTCAAGTAAAGATTGAATTTATTCAATTGATTCAGCATGGTGATTATTCATATTCTTCTGTTTTTCATACTCGAGACTGGGTAATTTATAAGTAAAAAGTATTTATTCAGCTCACAATTTTGGAAGTTGAAAGTCAAAGTGATCTAATGGCACCTCTGTCTATGTCACATTTTAGGGATGCATCCTAGCAGGAGTGTGTGTGAGACAGATCATGTGGTGTGACAAGAAATGAGAAAAAGCTGAGGAGCCAGTTTTGTTCTTTTGTAACAAACACTTGTGAGAACTAACTAGGGCCCTAGAGAGCTATCTCAATCTCTTCTGAGGTTGATGTTCCAATGACAATCAATTTTCATTAGGGTCCACCTCTTGCAAGTTCCACCATTTCTTAATGCTGCCACATTGGGGACCAAACTTCTAACACATAAACTCTCTGGAACAAACCACACTCAAATCATAATACTTACGCAGCATGCCTGGTCACCACAATCTGATACACTCACTGCCATTCTTTTCTATACCTGAGATCTCCAAAACTTGTCCATTTTATAACTGAAAGCTTGTTCACTTTGACCAACACCTCCCAAATTTTGCCATCTCCTAGCTACTGACATACAATTCTATTCTGTTTCTATTAGCTTAACTGTTTTTAGATTTTAAATATGAGCAAAAATATGTAGTATTTGTCTTGTTATGCTTGGTTTACTTCACATAACATAATGCTCTCTAAATTAATTTATATTGTTGCAAAGGACAGGGTTTCTTTTTTAGAGAATGAATAATCTATTGTATATAAGTAATATTATTTGATTATTCATCAATGGTGGGCACTTAGATTATTTCCATAACATCACTATTGAGAATAATGCTGCAATGAATATGAACATGAATGGAAGATATATCTTGGAGATACTAATTTTATTTTCTATGGAAAGAAAGAGAAGGAGGGAGTGAGTGAGGAGAGAAAAAGAGAAAGAGAGAGATGTGGTCAGATTACTGGATCATAGCAGTGGAATCACTGAAGTGGGATTTCTGGGTAATGAATATAGAGTTCTGATTAATTTTTTGAGTACCCTTCATATTATATTATTTACCATAGTGTTTGCACCAATTTGCATTCCCATCAACAATATACAAGTGTTTCTTTCTGTCCACATCATTGCCAACACTTGTTATATTATCTTTTCTCATAATAACCTCCTAACTAGTGTGAGACAATATTTCTTTGTGTTTTGGGTTTGTATTTATCTAATGTGATGTTGAGCATTACCTGCTGGCCCCTTGCCTGCTAAAGTTGGGAAATGTCCATTAAGTCCTTTTCCTATATTTAATCTGGTTTTCTTACTATTGAGTTACATTGACTTCTTATAGATTTTGGCTATTAATGCTTTATCATATCTATGATTTACAATTATTTTTCCCATTAGACCAACTTTCTTGTGACTTGGTTATTTCCTTTGCAAGTCAAAGCTTTTAGTTTGATGTAGTCCTACTTGTTTTTTGGGGGGGTTTTGCCCATGGTTTGTTAACCTAGCCTCCCAAAAACATTGTAAAGACTCATGTAAAAGAGCTCTTCCCTATGATTTCTTGAAATATTTTTACAGTTTCTGGTCTTACATTTGGACCTTTAATCCATTTTTCAGTTGATTTTTGTGTATGGTATAATTTGTACATTCAATTTTATTGCTTTTCATGTGGGTATTCAGTTTTTCTAACATCAATTGTTGAGTAAACTTTTTGTATATTGGACTTTTGATGCTCTTATCAAAGGTTAATTGACCAGTAATGCATCAGTTTATGTCTAGGCTGACAATTCTGTTCCACCATGAGGCCTTCACCTTTAATGTTTTAAAATGCTAGTGCCTGACATGGACCTAGAGTATAAGAAAACCTAAATTACCATTTGACGGAAGACAGAATTACCACTTAAATGAAGCAGTTCCTGATAATCCACACCCTCTGCCCCATAGAGACACTATGGCAGAGGTGCAATTTAATTTAATGAACACCCTGGGTATCATTAGCGTATTCCCCCTGATTCCAGTTTGCTTACTACTTGGACTCTTTAAAATTCTGAAAGTCATTGCAGAGACTTTAACTTTCTTTTACTAAGAAAAAGAGGCCCAATGTACAAGAATGGCTATTTCCTGTGTGGAAGTGAGTGTTAATACACTTTTGTTTTTCTGGTAGCCATTGTGTGTTTTTGACGGGGGAGGACTGTGTTGTTTGCAATGTTTGGCAACATTTATCTGGTAATTGTGTAGAAAATGAATTGTTATGAACAAAGATCAGTGATACGGCTTTTGGGTAGAAGTGAGGTTAGGAATTCAATGAGCATCTTGTTCATCTTTGCAGTAGTTGTGCCAGATATTGAGTATGGATTGAGAATACTGCATAATGAAGGCCATTGGAAATAAGATGTGGAGAATGCTTTTTGAAAGCCATAATTCACTTACTCTTTATTTCACACTTGTTACTATTTATGTTCACTTTTTTCTTCAGTATAAAGTCTAAGCTAAGGATTCTGAATCTGAGAGAATGTTGATCTACCCTGATGGTCCATTTATGTGTCCAGTTGACTAGGTCAAGGTTGCCTAGATATTTGATCAAAAATTATTTTGAGTGCTCCCAGGAGGTGCTGTAGGATGAGATTTGCATTTAAATCATTAATGTGCATAAAACAGATTGGTTGCCATGATATGAGTGGGACTCACCTGTTCAGCTGAAGGATTGTAGAGAATAAAAGTGCTGACCTTTTCCTCAGTAGAAGTTTGTTTTGTTTGAATGATTTTGAACTGGGATGTTGGCTTTTTCCTGTCTTCAAACTTGAAATGAAACATTGCTATTCCTGGGTCTCAAGCCTCCTTGTCTTTGGACAGAGACTACATTCTGAGTTCTCTTGCATTTTCAGCTGGCTGAGTCACCCTGAAGAGATCAGACCTTGTCCACTTTCATAACAACATGAGCCAATTTTTACATGTATATAAAATGTAAAATCTATCTCCTTTGTGATAGATTTGGAGAACTCTAATGCAACTACATTATAGGTTTTCCCAATCTAATGGGCAATTTTGTTTCAGGTTTATATAGATACTGAAACCAAAAGAAAAATTACTCATGTTACTTGAAAGTATCCTCTTCCTAATAAACACACTGTCATTGACATTAAAATTAACTTTACTGCTTAAAATTTTCTGTTTTCTCCTATATTCAGATAATGATATTTTTATGTAAAGTTTATTTCCTATTGGTATATTTAATGATTACTTGGATTTTAGTTACATTAGGCTTTAGCAAACCAGACAACCGGTAAAATGATAAGTAGTTTGAAAGTTATATAGTGAAAATTCATAAGGAAAATAGCCTTTTGGTTTCTTAATTTATTGTTACTACTAAGTAGTATACCAATATAGTTATATTTCTTCTTTTAAAACATGTGACTTGTTCAGACTTAAATATTGGATGATTAAACACTTTAATCCAAATGTTTCCAACATTTTCAAACAATGAAATCTTAAAATATTACATCTTTCTATGATTATCTAGCTCAAATAGCACACTTATGACAAAATGTTAGTTACATGTATATACACATATGCATATATGCTTATATTTTGTTTAAATGTGTGTGCAGTATATATGCATATATATATATATATACGCACCTAATACATATACAGTTAGGCTTGTCTAACCACCTATCCATGTATACTCTCTCTATAGTGATCTCTGGCCCACAGATATATTTAAGTGGACATTAAGTATATGTTTAAATAGTGACTGACATAGTTTGTAGCATATAATGATATTAAGAAAATCATCACTACCATGGTGTTGCTGAGTATGATGATAAAACATGCTGAGTGGGGATAAATAGTTTATACAACAATTGGGAAACTGCCATGCCAGTACATATTATCCATAGCATTTAAATGCATTTATAAAGAATATAAAGTCTTTTCTCTTAGTAGTCACTATTGCAAGGTAAGAAAACTGTGCCCACTACATTGAATCAAAAGTATCAAGTAATCAAACATGGAAAAAGAGGAGTGTTTCTGTCCTGACAGCCTGACTTAGTCATTTGCTAATAGTAAAGGTAGACAGAAAAGGTCAGGTGCTTTCTGGGTCTCCAGACATGTTCATGAACTTATAAATAAACAAAGTGAGTTTTTCCTATTGCACTACCTCTTCCTCCCTTAAGATCTAAATTAATATTTCACCTGAATGCATCTGGTTGATGTTGTTTACATCTGGAACCTTATTTTCTAAGGAGGATGAGAAATATGGCTTTTAGCTTTGCAATCTCAAGAATGCAGAGATTTTTACAAAAAGATTCAGCAGAAGATGGTCTTCCAGATCTCATCCCATCTCTTATGTCTGTTTTGTGAGGTCTTGTCACATCAGTGTTTTCTACCATAATAGCATTTATTATAATCTCTAATCAATTTTTCATTTATTTTTATTTGTATATTATGAAACTCCTACCACTGGACTGTAAAGTGTATGAGGCAGAGAACTATTCTTGTTATGCATGACTTGGCATATGTAAATATATATTGCTGAATTGAATTGAAGGGATGGATTGATGAATGGATGGATGGATGGGTGGATGGATACATTCTACCTACTATTGCTTTGTCTCAAACACCCTGGAGATACTCTTTTGTCTAGGGTGATCATCTAATACATTTTAAAACAGAGACACCTTGAGAAATGCATACTAAAGTTAATAATTATACTAAGGCAGCAGGCATGAAATGGAATTGTCCAAAACACACTACGACATACAGTCAGCTTGCTTACTATAATCACTGTTCTCTGACAGATTTCTCTTCTTGGATCACTTTAGAGGGCTTACAATGTCTCTATCTGGTCTAATTCCTTTATTTACTCTAATTTTCCATCGATAGGAGTTTTTGTTACAGGGATCATGTTAGCAAGTTTGTACTGGTGGAATTTCTGACTAAAATATTCTCACAAATCCTCTCTGTGTGTATCATTTCAACTTGATTCTAGCAAACTACTCAACATCCACTGGCAGAATTTATTAGAAACACATATTCAAGAAAAATTCTTCCTGGGTGTATTGATTTCTTTAGAGAGTTCAAGAATTCATTCCTTATTTAAAACTGCCAGTTACTCTAGCATATGGTTATATTTAGAAAAATTATAATAGAAATCTCTGATATATTTCCCATATTTGATAAAAGAGTAAATGTCTGATG
Organism: Hydrochoerus hydrochaeris; assembly: GCA_004027455.1. NCBI lineage: Eukaryota > Metazoa > Chordata > Mammalia > Rodentia > Hydrochaeridae > Hydrochoerus > Hydrochoerus hydrochaeris. The sequence goes on along the minus strand of PVLA01009601.1, from coordinate 58,905 downwards.
TAATTATTGACATTAAGTAAGATTAAAAACTATAAATGGGCTGGCAGTTTTGAATTGATAAGATGTTGTATTCCCTCATGTTATGTGACATGGGGTTGCAACTTTCTGATCCCAGAGCTGTGATCAATTGTGACTAATCTGATTTCAAAACTAGATGACTCATTTTATTTCATCTGGTTTATCCTATGAAACATTGGGATGTCTTCAATGGAGATCATAGCATGCTGTCTTCATACTATAAGTTCTTGGAAGTTACTGGAGAATGAAGGAAAGACTAAACAGAATGAGGAAATACAGATGGAAGGAGGTGAGGGAGGAAAGAAGATTTAACTGATGATATATTGTAGGATAAATAGCAGAAAAACAAATAAACTGTTTTTCATGAGGAAGCATGTCTTAGTTACTTTTTTCTCATTGCTGGAACAGCATGCTTGATACCCAAAATGAAGGAAAGAAAGGTTTAATTAGCTTACAGTTTGTGGAGGTTTCAGTTGACACTCTGCTGGCTCCAAGGCAGGGTGCCAGATGGCAGAGGGGCAAGCATTCATGGTGGGCAAGTGACAAGAGCAAAAGGGCAGAAGGTAGGAACATGCCTCTTTCTCTCCCTTATATTGTATGCATGATACCAGACCCAGGGTGGGTGCAGCACTCACAACCAATCCCAACACTAGACAACGACCCAATCACAAATTCTAGATTCAGCCAACTTCCTAAGACCCACCCCTCATGACTGCATGAGGTTCTGGGGGGGAATCTAGACACAAACCATAACAGTGCAGTTTTCATTTAGGGATGTGAACACTTGAAGTCTCTTGGGAAGAAAAAAGCATTATATACTCATTGTTTTATATGACTAGTAGAGAATTGAAAATCTGTTACACTGGTTTTTAGGTGTCTCTCTTAGCTAGCATAATTACATTTTTGAAAATTTTTTGAAAATGTAATTGACATTTTTATTTTATTAGGTGATACAGCAGGTTGATGTAAGGAAGGCCTGGGGCAAGATGAACTAAATCAGGACTAGAATTTGAGAGTCTTTTTTTTTACCACTCATATTAACTTTTGTATTTTATTTCATCCAACTTTCTAAATTTCAATGTGTAAATTTTAGTTACTTTTTAATTTTAGAGTTATGAGAATATAAGAATTAACTGAGTTAATTAATGGGAGTCATTATTTGAATCACATTAGCTAATAAATGAAAAAAATGCTAGGAAGTATTAAAAGTGAGATGTAAAAAATGTTAACTTGGCTTTTCTGAAGAAATAGTTTTGTTTTAAAATCACCAATAGCTAAAATGTAGAGGTATGTTATATTCAATTGTATTATAGTTTTTGGCCTTGTTTTCATTGTACTTATTTCTTGATTTCCTCCAAGTCTAGCATGATTTCTTTCAGATATTGGTGCATTAAACAAGTTTTCATGTTTATTCTAGAAATGATGAAATTCCAGTTCTATCTGTTCTATGTCAAATTCCCACATAATGCAATCCTTGCAAAGCTGAAAGGATTATCTCTATTAACTGTGTGAACAATGTGTGATTTGGCTGATACTAAATTCAGTTTACATTCACTATCCTCATATGAAGTGACTTTATTTACCCTGTCTTAGTTTATTTTCTATTTCTATAATAGAATTTCTGCGGTGGAAAAGAAGTTTACTTAGCTTATAGTTTTGTAGACTGACGGTCCAAGACTAGGCCTCCCTGACTTTTCGACCCCTTGTGAGGGCTTCATGGAAGATAGCACTACAATAGAGCCTGCTGAGGATTTCAAATGATGAGAGAAAACACAAAAATGATTAATAGCAACCAGCTTCAAGGTTCTTGTGAGAACTACATTAATACAGTACCTTCTCAGGGCAGTCTCCATGGTGACCTAACTACATTCTACTAGGACTCACCTCTAGAAAGTTTCACTACCTCCCATCACAATAACACTGAAACACTCCAACACATATCTGGACTATAGCAACTTGGATCTTATGTCTTAGAGAAATGTATTTTCCATCACTCTCTCTAACCAATAGTTATTATTCTATTGAAAAACGTATGTGCATTCCAATAGAGGAATTTAGTCAGCTCAGGCAAACATGCCGTGTGTGGACTTCAGGGATAATTAGGGGCCCTCTAAAGCTGTTTTTCTGGAGTTGAGAAATGATTGCTTGACAGACACCAAAGAAAGAGCCTCGTCTGATACTGAAAATGGCATGTTGGGGCCTGTAAAAAAACCCTTCTGTTGCATCGGGAGTAGAAGAAGGCAAGGATGCAGAAACATAAAAGTCAGAGTCAAAATGGAATAGAAGACTGAGAAAGGAAATAGAAAAGGAAAAAGGTTGTAAAAAGAAATGCACAAGTTGCATGTTTTATTTAGCAATCTTATCAAAATCAAAAAGGTGTGTTTTGTCAACCACAGTCCAATGTCCTCAGGCCTATCAGGAAAACAAGATGAATATTCGAAGTGCTTTACAACTTACATTTTCAAAAGCAAGCGAATTTGCTTATATTTGATATCAGTCCAGCAGACACAAAGGTGCACTATAGAATTCTTATAAATAAGCTTGTTTTTTTATTGAATTTACTACTCATAAAAGCAGTACAGTTGTAGTTGAGGAAGTGATGGGAAATGACTTTGCCATAAGTTTTGATGGCTTTCTTGGACCTGTTAATCCACCCTCGTTACATCATTAGTCTTTTTCTTCCAAGTCGTTTGATGGCTATCTGCTTTTATAGATGATCCCATTAATTCCTTGTGAGATTAAATGATGAGCCGTGCCTGGCAGTCAGGTGCAGGGTTAAGATTAGATAAAGATTCCTCCAGTGTTAGTGATTGCTAAATTATGAGGATAGCAATTCTCTTTCTTACACAATCCGATATTCAGAAGTTGCCTATTAACTTCTATCAGACCGAAGTGGTCTATATATCTTTACAGAGAAAGTTTCTATGAAGGTAACAAAGATCAGATTGTTACAGCATATCATTCCTCTTCAGAAGCAAATACAATTTAGATAAAATTTCTTGAGGAAGTATAAATTTTCAGTTTATAAAATAGATATGTATTAAAATAGTTCAGTGAGCATTTGTTTGACCTGATAATATTCCAGACAGTACAACAGGCTCTACTGAGGATTACAGAAATATATATTTCAAAGAATCTTCCCACACTGATTGATTGTTTTGTTGTTGTAGTCATTTATGGCCATTTGATCGCCAGTAACTTGTTATATTAATGAAAGTGATAGCTGGATCAGGAAAGATTTTATGATCTATGAAATGTTTTCAGATGAATAAGTTGCTAACAGGTACAGAAATCTGACTCATTTCAGGTGACACAAATAATGTGGGACTCTGCCTCCCATTAAATTCCACCAGAGAAAAAGATAGTATGGTTTAGCAGGGAGCATATACACTGATATATCTGAAATGCTTTGTGACATGAGGTGTTACTGAAAACTCAAGTTCAACATAAGTTACATATTATAACAATGTAAGTTACATATTATAAAACACCTCATATTATAAAAGATAGGCATCTTTTTTCATAATTTCCCTTTCTTTTCCTTCTTTTTCCCACAATGTCGTATTCTGGTTGTCTGATTTTTCTTAAGTGGGGAAAGTAGAATAATGTTTGATTTCAGTTCTTCTGCAGCCCTTAATGACACTGTAACAATGAACAGGGAAGTACACACCCTTAAAATTTTCCCCTTCCACTTACTGTTGGAGAAAAACAAACTTCAGATTAATTGTGAGGATTTCACCAGAGAATTGCCTAATTAAAGATGACCAAAGAAGCGGCAGCCTCTGAGACTCTAATTTGACAGGCTGGGTACTTAGCATGTCTGAGAGGCAGTTCTCTGGGGCAGTGCTGCAATCTATTCCATTAGTACAGACCTGTGGAACTTGGCTCCAACAATAGCAGTGCACCAAGGAATAACTTGCTTACAGGAATAACAAACATTTATTGTATTTGCTTGCATTGTTTCTCACCTTTCTAGTGGATATTTTATCACCAAAACGAAAGAACTGTTTTATGGACAAATTGCTCCAAGGTGCAGACTTCATGAAGTCGGAGATCCAGCCATGGCAGCCTTGAGTATAATTTTCACCTGATGGTTGGCTAAGAACATTTTTGAAGAGATGTGAGCAGCACTTAAGCACTACTTCTATTATTTTCAGCAAACAGAGCTTTTAATGCTGCTTTGTTTTTCTCTTGTTAAAGCTTCACAGTAGTAAATGCTGATTGATGCTCAAAAGAGAGAGGATTACAGGAAGCTAAGTACTGCATACTAATTCCTTCAAATTTGGGGATGGGGAGAAACACAGAAGAATGTGAGCAAATGTTATAAACATTTTAGGAGAAAGAAGAGAATAACACACAAAGGGGAAGCTTGCTAATATGTTATTCTGGCAACAATGCCACTTTCTTTACTAAATGTACTTTAAGTGTTCAAGTGTCTTTTTTCATATGAGAAAAGTAAAAAGAAATAAATGAAAGCAGCTTAAGCTTTCTGTCTTGTTCTTGATCATAACTTCCTTAAGGAGTAGGGGTTTCCATCTCTCATCACTAAATTACACATCAGGGTCGCTATTACTAATTTGCTTTTGTCTCAGTATGTTTTGTTGTGGCATTGTGACGGATTCATTTGCATATTTACTCATGAGTTTTTGTTTTAATTTTGATTTGTTACTTTTTATGTCCTGTTCTGTCCTGTCCTTTCCCTTTCCCTCTGCCCTGCCCTGCCTTACCTTGCCTTCTTTCCTTTCTTTCTTTCACTCCTTTACTGTACTATATGTAAACTATACAACATGATATTTTGATACAAATATGTACTTCAATGAAATGATGCTGTGGTTTGCATCTGGATGCCCCCCCTAAAGCCGCATGCAGTCATGGAGGGCAGGCTTTTTTGGAGGCAGCTAAATCTAGTTTGTGATTGGTTCATTGTCTAGTGCTAGGATTGGGGTGTGAGTGCTGTATCTACCCTAAGGAGGGTAGCATGCATACAGTATAAGGGAGGAAAACAGGTTTGCTCCCTTTTTTTGCTTTTTTTTTTTTACTGTCTTCCACCACTATGAACTATTACCCCTCTGCCACACCACCCTGCCTTAGAGCCAGTTGAATATAGATGGAAACTTCTATAAACTTTGAGCAAAATAAATCTTTCCCCTTTGAACTTTGGGTGTTGGGTATTTTGTTCCAGTGACAAGAGAAAAGTAACTAAGACAATTGTTATAGTAAAGAAAAGTAATATATTTTCCATTTCACATAGTTACAGCACTTTTTTGATATTTTAAAAATATTTTTGGTGACAACAATTTTTTGGCATGCAATACAGAATTTTTAATATGGTCCCCATATTGTACATCTCTGGGTTTGTACTAACACAAATGTAACTTTTTGTTTGCTTCACTTGATTCTCTGTTCTCTCCTCATCCCTAGAATCCAGTTTTATTCTCTGTTTAAATGAGTTTTGCTTTTATTTTAGCTTGTGATTCAACATAGAAACTCACAATACTTGTCTTTTTTGGCTTCTCTCATTTGGCATGATGCCCTCCACATATTTTTATTTTTTTGTCAAAAATGGCAAGATTTTCTTTGTAAGGCTGAATAATATTCCACTGTGTGAGTATAGACCAACTTTTTGTTATCCAGTCATTCCTCAAGGGCATTTTGGTCTCTATCCTGGATGTTGTACATAGTACCATGATGAACACGAGAGAACAGATATCACAAGGTGTTGATTTTGTTTCCCTTAGATATATACCCAGGAAGGGGATTGCTCTGCGATATGGTCTCTCATCCTGGATGAAAACTTCCTCCGTGCTGAGGTCCTTTATTCTGTTCATATCGACATCAGCCCCATGTGTGTCTCCTTTTCCCCCAGCTTTCTCTTTGGTGTCTTCTTCCCTTCTCCCTGGACTTGTGCAACCATCGAGCCTTTGAACTCCAGCCAATAACATGTTCATGTTTCTCATTTCACATGCGACAAGTAAAAGGGATAAACTAAGACAACTTTAAGCCTTCTGCCTGCCTTTTGATCATAGCTTCCTTAATAAGTGGGTATTTCCAGCTATTGCCACCATATTGCATTGTAGGATCCTGATTACTGATTGTCCTTTTGTTTCATGAAGCCTTGGCATGGCATTGTGACTAATTCTTTCTACGTTTACCATTTGGCTATTCTGTTTGTGAGCTTTTACTTTAACTTTTTAAAAAGTTTTTCATTAAAGTAGTTTATGTTGGTCCTAAGGAGTATTTTTATTGCTGTTTTTTTGTTTTGCTTTTTTCTCCTTAAAGTTTGTATCTGATCGAATACCTCATTCATTTCACTTACCACATTCTCATCCTAGCTCTTAGTACTCACTCAGATTAATCTGGTTGTATCTTCTCTCACACTCTTCTGTGAGTATCAGCATACTTCTGTTTGTCAAATCCAGAAACTTGGGGTATCTTAGACATTCTTCACCTCTGCTGTATCTCTATGTTTCTATCTACATAATCACCTACTATATTTTACTTTCTTTAGTCAGAAAAAATGTCTCTCCTTAAGACTCTTACAATTCTTCCTTGAATTCTTAGCTATTGTTTTTGTACTAATATGTTACTTATCTTTCTTCTCTTAGTCACAGAATTACAGCCAGAGAAATCTTTTTAAAATGTAAATCTAATCATACCCCCGACTATGTAAAATCCACCCATACCTCATTATTTGCTTATGATAGAATCTATAATCCTTATCAAGACTTAAGCTCTTCATTTTCTTTTTTTTCTACTGACCAATAAAGACTTTTGCTGAAATACATACAGGACTGTAAATAAGCTATTTTCTCACAGTTTGGGGGCCCTAATCTTTTTTTAAATTCTACCTGAAATTCTTTTCTTTTAAACTTCAGTTCATGGGTGACAATCTCCCCGAATTCTTCCAGATCACAATCTCAAATAAGCATCTGTTAGATCTGCTCTTGTCATTCAGGGCTCCATTCTCATAGCTGTGACACTGGTTTCTAGTCTGTCTGCTCTTCATACTTTCAGTTACTCCAAACAGGGACTGAGTAATCTGTGTTCATAATACAGTTCCTGGCAGAAAGTAAGTATTCTTAAATTTTGGAAGACATAAGTCTCGATATCATTTTTCTCACTTTATTTAAAATAAAAACAGGATTGATTTTGAAAATGTTTTCTCATATTACTAACCTAGTATTTGATGGCTCATAATTCATCTATCTTCCTCGAAATTGTTGTTCTTGAATAAAGGCATCTCAATACCACATTTCTCTGCCCCTTCTTGCTTGGAAAAGCCAGGTATCTAAATAGTGCTAGTAAAAACAAAGATTCTGAAAAATTATGACTATTTTTACAGGAACTCCAGGGGACAAAATGAGGTGCAGGAAAAAGCTAGAGTTCATCAGACAGGACAACACAAACTCATTTCACTCCTATTAAGCTCAGACCTCTAAGTAAAGGGCATTATCAAGACAGATTAAATTCCTTTGGTTACTCTGTGGAGCTTGGCCACCTGGACTGCCCAGACACCTGGACATCTGCCTCATACAAAGTGAGTTGAAGGCCAAACATATCTCCAGGTGTAATGGACTCAGTTTGGTATAATTTAACAACAAATACATGAACATATTATTAAATCTAACTAGTTTTGCCTAAGCAGAGCCCAGATGAGAAACAGAGATCTAAAATAAGACTTACTGTATTTCAAAACTCAAGGGCTTTCTCAATCATTTTAGGGCATGCTAACAATTTTCCATAGATATGACAGTTATGAGGCAATTAATGCAATACTTTGCAAATCATCTGCAAAAAAAGAGGAAAAAAAAACCCATAGTAACAGCTGAAGTAAAAAATGAAACTACTATAAATATACATAATAGCTTCCATTAAAAGTGTCTTCCAACATTGGAAGGTTTAATCACAGTTACACTCAAATCATTGGTCACACTCTATTTCACAGTTATCCAGCTTGGGAAAATCTATACAACATTAAACATGATAGGTTCCATGTTTTTTATGAAATCTGGTCAGCAGTGGAAAATTTTGTTAGCTAATTTTATTAACACATTTTCATTTCATTTAATTCTAACAATAATAATTTAAAAAGCAAGTGCTTTTTTGTAGATGGTAGAATGTAATCTGTGGAAGGAGGGGAATTTTTCTAAAATTACAAGAACTGAGGAAAAAAATTCATGTAGGGAAATATAGTATTTTCAAGTAAAACATTTTTTAATCAGGAACAAATTTGTAAGAAAGTAACTGGGAAAAATATGTGTTTCAAATATAAGGGAAACATTTAAAGCATTAAATATTTATTATGGTGGTATGCATTTCTAACAACCTTCCTGAAAAATCTTAAAATATTGATCTGCAAGGAATGTACTCTAACAATTCACAAAATAACTACTTTTGAGTGGTACATTTTCAATTATTTAACCTTCAGAGTAATCAGTGAAGCATTATAATCTAAGACACATTTTTTACCTACTATATCAAAAATACTTTCAGAAGAAATATTTCAAGTTGATGAGAGGGACAGAGGTCAGAATACTCTTTTGTTTGGCTGGCAGAAGATTAATTAAATTATAAAACAAAGAAGCTAAAGAATAATTTAGCAGTTATTCTGTTATTGCCTTGGATTCAGAATCATTTCTATGAAGAATTTTACTCAAAGAAGTAGTAAAAAAAATTTAAGAAGTACTTGTGCATAACAATTCTTAAAAGCTTTTTGTATTAGAAATAAAAGATGTAAGTATCAATAAGAGGGAACATATAGGCATTAAAATTGATATAATAATTCAACAAATGAAAATATAAATGTAAAATGCAAAGTACATACTGGTATACATTTATGTGTACCAAAAAAAGAGGAAAAGCTAATTGATTATAATGATTATATTGGGTTTGGCAGCTTTATTGTTAATTATTATTATTTTCTTGTGTTGTTCTCTACCTCCTTGATTTTTCCATAAGGTGCATTTATTACTATCATAATCAGGAAGGAAACATTGCTATCATTATTATCAATCATTAGGGAATAATGCTAATATAACACTGTCTGTTATCTACTAACTTCCAGTAAATTAGTAGATTCTTTATACACATCTTGACAATTCAGTTTTCTGTCTTGTCATTTGTTATTCTAGTAAATGACTACTGCATTTTTTAGGGGAGGTGACATCAGCAATTAATGTTTGTCAAGTTTCAAGTGATTATGAAATTATTTAGTGAAATAATTTAGTGAAATTATTATCACCCAAACCTAGTGAAGGTTTGGATGATAAGAGAGGCAGAAGAAAATACCATGCCTTGTGCTAAAAGAACTTAACGAGGGGAGGGTAGTTAAGTAAACAGAATGATAGGTTGTGAAAAAAAATCACCCATACAGTATGACCTAGTAACTTTCTGATTGGGCATGTGTTCTACAAGATTGACATTTGGAGGTGGTATTTTTACTTTTTTTTAGATTATAACCTTTGATAGGAATTCAATCCTAAAGTAGTAATTCGGTTAAATTAACTTCAATAGAATTCCAAGTTAGTGTTAAAAAAACCCCAAACCAAACCAAACCAAACCAAACCAAACCAAACCAAACAAGCAAGCTCTTCTACAGTAGGGAATGAAGAACATCACAGAATTTTTGTTTGGTTTTAGTCAGAATAGTGCAGAATTCTTATTATACAATTAAGAGAAGTGACATTAGACATAGGCTTCGAGAGTCTTTATTGCTTGTTGCCACAACACATTTCACACACCTACAGAAGAGATCAGTCTTCCCAGGATGGCACACTGGGCACACACTTCCAGCGGAGGTGATGCCCTGCCTGCAAGGCAGACTCTTCCCTCCTTGCTGTCTATAACACCTATCATCAAATGCTGCCATCAGGGACAAGGAGGTGTCAGCGGTCACCGTACCAGGCAGGGGAGGGGAAAGACAGAAGTGGGGAGTGGTGAGGGCCTGAGGCTTTTGAGACTCAGCTGGAAGCATCTCCTCTGTTTTTTTAAACTCTCATTTCACAGCCAGTCTTCCTTTCTGTTATTGTTTTAGAGTTTCCCCAATTATAGCAGAACTTCAAAGGTGTTGTTAAACTATTGTTATATTACTTGATTATGATTTTTATCCATAAAGTAAAAAAAAAATATTAAAAACTTAAGATTCTGGTACTCCACGGAAGCTTTGTGACTACATTTCTCAGCACACTCACTTCGGGTTAGTCCAGGTGCCCCTCACATGGGAAGTCCAATTCCACTTAAAGACTGGGCATCCTCCAAGCTTAGTCACATAAGAACAAGCATACACAGACTTCTGCTTAGGTATTTGATGTGTACATAAACTGCACACTTATGCACAATTGAAATAGCTTCTCAGTCATTATTATGAGAGAAAGTGCAATCTGTGTTGGCTAGTGGGATATATTTGCAGAAAACATTTATTTCTAGCCAGTTGCTCACTTTTTGCAAATCTCCTTTCCAGCTACCCTCCAACATCCTGCTCTCTCTCTTGTTACTGTTCCATAATATAAGAATTATTGTGTTGAAGTCAGCATTGTGGCATTATCACTCAACTGAGAAATTGAAACTTATTGGTTTTAATTATTTTAGCCATAACTAAATTTCCTTTGATTAGCCTTGTAAAAATAGGCCCAGTGCCGAGCATCTAAAATGTATTATACTGCTTAGTCTTCACAATAACTCATTATTGTAGTAGGGAAAATTCCTATTTTATACATGAGGATGCCAAGGCCAAGAATGTTTGCCACCTGTTGAGCTATATAGTTCAAGATAGAGTCGATAGAAACATGTGGTTAGAGGGCAAACTTTATTGGAGGACCTCCCAAGCTGAAGTCAGAACGGGATACATTTCACCTTGATGCTTCTCACCATCCCTACAGTGTGATGGGCTGGGGCAGACCTTTCTAGGAACCTACTAGATCTGAATTCCCTTAAAAGGATAATGTCCCTAAATGATCTCATTCCTTACAAAATATGGGAGAAAGGAACTTGTAAAGACAGCAGGTTATTTGTATGTCACTTGGTTTCGGTGGCTTGTTTGTGCACCTTGAAATTCTTGACCTGGAGGCCAGGAGGCACTGTGACACCGTTTCTTACAACGTGATGGCTCCATAGCCAGCTTATTTTCTTTCCAGGGAACTGGGAGGAAGCATTTTCTGTCATTTTTTGAAAATTCTCTTTCAAATATTATAGTCATATGGTCTGTGCATGTGTGTACCCATGTGTGTATGTGTATGTATGTATGTGGCAGAGAAAGCGTAGATGTAGAGAAAACACAGCAGAATTTAAATCCACAGCTATCACAAATCCACAGCTGACATAATACTTGCCCAGCTGTGGTTTCCATATACAACTCTCCAGTCGAGCTCATTGCTATCCCCTGGACAACAACACTTGCATTCTGTTCACCCTTTTTCTTAAATCCCTGGAAAGATCTATTTTAAGTGAAATTATGCCTTTGAGCTTGGAGGTGTCTTTTACCTTCACTTATTTACCCAGTGTTCTATTCATCACTGAATTCCTTTGAAAATTTCTTCCAGCCTCTCTCTTTTAGCTGCATGAATAGCCAAGGTGATAGGAATCTTGGACTCTGGTTGCATCCAGACCTTGTTCCTTAATTTCTCAGAAATATGAATGTATGCTTTCATTATTTCCTCTACCTCTCTGTGACATTTTCTGAGTTGCCTTCTCTCCTGGATTTAATTGATAACTCCTGTACATTTCACAGTACCTGAACATTTGTGTGTCAGAGAACTTACTGCAAAGATTCTGTTAAAAATGTAACTTCTTACCAGAGATAAAAAGACTTCTTTTGAATATGAAAGTGTTTAGATCATGTATAGAGTGAAAAAATGCATGACCCAGAATGAACAGGATATTTGTCATATATATATATATATATATATATATATATATATGACAACTATATATATAGAGAGAGATTGAAATTTTCATATCTGTTCTTGAATACTGGTTAAAAATATCTACACATCAGAAAAAAAAAGGAAGACAGCCCAGTAAGAAACAGGAGCATGATTCAGTAAACAATATGGGAAAGTTGAACTGCTTCTAAATGCCACTAATAGCTAAGAAATATAAGTTAAAACCACCATAAAATAATAATATTGACCAATAAAAATGGCTGAATTTAAAGAAAATTGAGGTCTTGGTGAGGATCTAAAGCTGTGAGGAGTCCCAGACACTGCTGAGAGGAATATAATTGGCTCAACCGCTCTAATATGACAAGTGTTTTCTATGATGGTTGAAGACAGATACCAGCTGATTGACCAATTCTAATTTTAGTTATAGACCCAGTGGAGATACAAATAATACATATCCATATTTATATAAAATAATTCTGATATACTAGTATATATTTTAGTCCAAACTTTAAATAAATCATGTTCATCAATATTAGAATATAAATTATGGCATATTTAGTCAATGGTATACAATTCGACATGAAAAATAAGTTATATATGGCTATAACACTGATGATTCTTATAAGCAAAGTGAAAAGCAGCCAAGTAAATACACTATTCTATAATATTCTATTACTGTATAATATTAGTTTATGTAAAATTCAAATAGAAAAACTAATATTCCATTTCTTTTATGTCATGTTAAAACATAAGTCATACTAAGCACAAAAAGCCTCTTATGCCTAGAAATGCATAATTAGGTGAAAATAATGAAAAAGGAAATCAAGAAAGTGATTGTCTTAACAGAGAGCTCATCTTCAGACAAGCGTAGGATCTATAATTGGGAGAAGGTACAGAAGGGCAGATGAGGGCACACAGATGGAGGGGCCATCTGAAAGTGCCCATTGGGCACTGTCCCTTGTGTGTGAGGTCACACTGATGCTTGTTTTGTAATAATTCATCCAGGTGTATCATTTGGTTTCATTTGGTTTCCACATGTACATTGTATTTCACATTTTAAATGAATTATAAAATGATAAAACCACATGTGGTGAAGTACTAGAATTGCACAGTTACAGGAATCCTAAAAGGAGAGGAATAAGATGGGACAGTGATTTCAGGGTTGGTATTTTATTTATATTTGAGTAGAAAGACATGGTAACACTTTAGGCCAGATGTTGTTTCAGTTGTTCTTGTGAAATCAGTGTGGAAAGGTAATCAAGGCTGACATGAAAAGTCCAGACTTTCAGTCTTCAACAAACTGTGGCTAACACAAAACAGCCAAGAAAATGCACTGAACACTAGGCATACAGGCTCCTATTCCAGAGGAAGGAGAAAACTCAGACGTTACTGAGACTTTTTTTCTTCAGATAATCCCGAGAATCTGTAACATTGTTGATCCAACTGAACAAGGAACCCCTCCCTTTCACCATACATCTCTCCATGTGCTGGAGACTAGCATCCCCAGAACTCCTTCAACTGGACTCCAGAGGTTGCCCTGGTGCAGGATTCTGCTCCTGCAGGATGTCAGTGCTGTTGGAGCATAGCAGGCCTCAAGTTATGGCTTTTGGCTACTGCTAACTTCAGTGTATCACTCAAAGACACCTCTGCCTGAAGTACAGTCTCTGTAACTCTTGATTCAGCAAAGTGGGAAGGGAAGGGAAAGATGGGATATTCTCTAACACAAGTGCCAGAAAGCAGCAAGTAAGTCAAAGTTATGAGGAGTCAAGTTCCATGAGGCACAAATGATTACTTCTCCAGGTGGGTCCTTGGGCTTGGGGGGATTTCAGTATCAGCCACAACCTGTTGGGACCACATCAACCTTCACCTCTAAACATCAGGTTCTTCATTGAAAGTGTCAGCCTGGAACACTCACTTCAGCATGCTGAGGGTGGTGTAAAAAACTGTTTGATTTTCTTCGGATCTTCCTTCCCTCCACATGTATCTCTGCCTCTCAAACACTAGCACTGTTGCTCAGCTCACCTTTGTTTCACCTGGAGGTTTGTGAATGTCAGGGACTGTGTTTAGCATAGTAGAATAAAGTGATGCAAAGAATTCCATTGGGTTATTTTTATAGAGGTTACAATATCTTGACTCTTGATCTTGTTTTGGCTTATTTAAGAACCTCAGAAATGTCTCATAGAAAAAGAAGCTATAATATAATCCAAATTTATTTTTCCCCAGGAGACTTTTACTCTACTGTTAAATCATCACTCATAGATGAAGACAGCAGTGGGCAGGAAAGACTTCCCCATCATCCAAGACTTTCCAACAAAAGCAACCAGTCTTCTGGCTCTTCCCTGGGGAAAATAACTTGTTTGTGTAACATATATCATGGGTAACATATTTAAATACCTGATTGAATATTAAGAAAGATTGGGTCCTATTTATTTCAAAGGATTTGATGTTCAAAAAGCAATTAAATGTAGATATGATAAGAGGAAGAGTAGGATTAAAATGAAGAAATAGCCAGAACAAAAGGGAAAATAGGAGGCTATGCAGCAAGGAGAAAGACTTACTAGGATTTTACTAGTATTGGCAAATGAAGAGTATGATTACCTCACGTCTGCCCTTGAAACACTACTTGATTATTTTTTAAAGAGTTTCAACTGTTTAGTTTCTCTCAGCTTGAAACATCTGAGGTTGCGTAGGAATGTGTTAGCCATACCACTAAGCAGGAAAGAAAATTAAATTAGGTAGTGACACTGATAAGACCAATGTTCATCTAACGCTGGACAGATTAAACTGCACACTGCCTGAGTATTTCTCAGTAGTACAATAACCTCCAAGTGATAGAGTACAGAGTAGGAGAAAACTGTGAATTCAGCAAAGATGGAGAGCATGTCTCTCATTTGAGCAGGATTTCTTGGTTCTTTTTCATCATTCTTCTCACCCCTTGAGGATATCCTGGAACAGAGAGCACACATTTTTTTTGGTAAAGTACCATATAGTAAATATTTTAAGCATTGTAAACTATACAGTTTGGATTGCCACTATTGCAATTTTCTATTGCAGCCTCAGAGCAGCTATAATCATACATTAACAATGAATGAAAATGTGTTGCCATAAAGATGTATTCGCTAAAACATGGCAGGCAAAAACAGTGCAGACCATACTTTGGTGACCCTTGTTCTAGTAAATAAATGCATCAACATAAAGAGGTCATCCTTAAGTCTAAAACTGTCATTTGCAAAATTTATCACCTTTGACAGATCACTTAACCTCACTAAGTAACAGATTTCTTTTTTCACATGCAAATTTGAGGTGATAATGCCTTCCTTAAAGTATCCTGAGAATTAAATCAGATCTTTTATAAAAATTGCCCAAGCAGTCCCTGATATGTATTTTGTTTTCTGTAAAGTACAGTTATCCTTAATCTTTCACAACCTAGTCATTCATCCATTTAATATGCATCAGTTGCACGTCAGGCATGTGGTAGGATAGGGAGGCAACAATATATAATGCTTGTGCCTGATCTAATGGCCCACATAGTATAGGAGGGAAAATGAATATGCATAAGCATTTATGGGTGAAGAGAATCAAAGAAAGATATTAGAATTTTAAAATATTCATTTTAGTTTTAAAGTTTGTTGGCTTTGAATGATACTTCTTTATATTCAGGCAGTTTGCAACTTATTTATATATTGAATTTAAAATAAGTTTTAAAATACAAGTGAAACACATTCATAAAGAAAAGGGGGGCATTAATTATAAATATTAACCAGAAATAATAAGTAAATAAGGCAGGAAAAAAAGTCAAGGTTTAAAAAAACAAATTTGTCTTTGTTGAATACCTGTTTGGATACATAATCATTTACAATTACAAATTATGGATTTTAAGAAGGGAATGTCACTTATCTATTGGATCCCAGAACTCACCAACTAAGAGGGGTCTTCTTAGTTTGCATCTTGAAAGTCCTCAACTGGTCCATGGGGTAAAGACTTGATTCCCAGTGTATAGATATTGGGTAGTGTCAGAAATTTTGGGAGGTAGGATGTTTGGGTCGTTGGGGGTACAAAGTCAAAGGGGATTGTAAGGTTCTGGTTCCTCCCCCCTCTTCTTTGTTTTGTTTCCTAGCTATGAGGTTGGTTTTCCTCTATAGCATCTTCCTGCTGAGATGTACCATCACACACCCAAAGAAACTGATCATAAACTAAACCTCTTAAACTATGAGCCAAAGCAAACCCTTTCTTTGATTATTTTAGGTATTTGTTTCAGTAAAAAAACAAACTGATTAACACAGGTTCCTTTATGTACTTGCATCTAAAAATATGTATCTAGAAATTAAAAGTAGATATATGTCAACATAATGGGAAGTGCATAAACATGAAAATAAAATTAGGTCCCTGCCCTGCATTGTCATGGATGATTGATTCAGGCAGGAGGAAATGCCTCATTATCTAAGTCTTAGAATTTCAACCTAAATAATCTCTCACAAGGACTCAGTGCTAATAAGATAAACAGTATACTCAGGATTTTCTGATTAGTTTGCATTCTTTTGTCAACATGCCAGTGTCAAGAGGTAGCACCTGCATTTCTCAGTACCATAAAATAAAAAAATAAAAAAAAGAGATTGCATCTGTATCTCTGAGAACACCTTAGTAGAGTCACTTCTTATGTGTGTTCATTTGTGGCAGCAGAGAGCACCTTTGAAAGGGTCATTATGGTAAGGGTAGTGGACAACTTTCTGAAGGGGACCAGAGCTGGTGACGAAAACAAGGAAACTGCCAAAAAGTAGAAGAAAACAACTTTTCTTAAATAATGAAATACTTGCTGGGTGTGTGGCATATGACTATAATCCTAGCACTTGGGTGGCTTAGTTAGGATTGTTGCAAGTTTGAGGCCAGCTTGAGATACATGGTGAGTTCAAGACCAGTTGAACTACATAGCAAAATCTTGTATCAGAAAAAATAAAAAACTCATGGGGACTCTTAACATAATAGGTTGTGTTGTACAGGGGGGTTGCTATTTTACCTTAGTGTAAGGCCTCAGAATCTGTAGAAGGTGAGGGGTAAGTACAGTGAGTAAGAGGAGTATAAGTTTATTGCCTAACCTTTTATTTTTTTTTGTGCCTTCCTTTCCTATTTCTAAAATACATGGTACAGAATTGTTTGTGTCTAGATGTCCCCTCAAAGCACATGGGGTCATGAGGTTGTTTTCAGAGGTGGCTGAATCTAGAATCTGTGATTGATTCATAGAGCAATGCTGGGATCAAGGATTGTCTTGCTTTTTCTCATTGCTTTTGGTGTCTTTCACCGTCATGAACTATTGCCCCTCTTCTATGTGCCCCCATGCCTTACACCCAGTTGATTATGGACTAAAAGCTCCACAAACTGAACTAAATAAACCCTTGCTCATTTAACCTTGGGTGTTGGGTATTTTATCTCAGCTATGAGAGAGAAGTAACTAAGAAAGAATTTGATGCCAGAGAGGTCAATGCTGTGACTATACCTAACCATAAGGTTCAGAAGCCTTTGAAAGAGGCTGTGGAAAGAGTCTGAAATGATTCAGAGATGCCATACAAAATGGGAGATTCTGGTCAAAGCTTATAAGACTAGAAGACTGATACAAGTGATGCCTGTAAAGACCAGGCTCTGGAGGTTTCTGCTTAGAAGAAAGAGGCATTGGCTTTTGACGTCATAAGATGTGCCTTATGGCTTGGCAGAAAAATGTGTCTGTATTTTGCCTGTGTTCAGAGACTTGGTCTGAATCAAAATTAAGGGTGGCAGACTAATCTGGCTGAAGAAATTTCAAAGTAGTCTAATGTTGAAGCAGTGACCTAGTTTTTGTGGAAGTTTTTTAGACAGATTTATGCTGAGAATCAAGAGCAAAGAGTCTAGTAGAATGATTTAAAATTTGTGTGTTGGGCCAGAAAGGAAGCTCCAATAAAGCTCTGGACTGTAAAGGTAAAGTAAAGGAGACCTTGATTGCTGAAAAGGAACGGGAAAATAGAAAAGATGGCCTGAGGTCGTGACAAGAAGCGGCAGGACTCCATCCTTGGTGGCCTCAAAATTGCAAAAGTGAAAGACTTTGCTCTGAGAAGAAAACTTTGAGAAGAATGCTTCAGGGCACTATGTTTCAAAATGGCAGTGACCTAGAGAATTTTCCCTCAGAGTTAGATTCAGAGTGCTCAGCAATCCAGCCACTAGACCCCTACAGCCAAAAACAAAGGGAGCCTAGCTACTGTTCCAGCTGGCAGCAGACCTTGGCATCATCCACATGATGCTGGTTTTAGACACATGCAAGTTATGGGATCAAAAGAAGGATTTCAGAAGGCCTGGGTGGCCAGGGAATATCCCCCAAAGAGGACAGTGTGTAAAATTGCGATTGTGAAGACACAAGTGCAGTGTAGGCTCTAGAAGTTTAGAGAAGCCAGGAATATGGATTGTCTGAGAAAAATTACAAGAAGGGAACAGATTCAGCTCCAGAGAGAAGCCATGTGAGCTACAAGCACCAGCAGTGCCATAGGGGTGGAGCCACCCAAGCCTTTTAGAGTTCTCTTTTTGCCATGGATTGCCTCAGACACTGCACATGGAACTATAGGACTTAGTTTCCCATGTTGCATTTTGGACTTGCTTTGGCATCATTTCTTTGTATCCTCCTGTATGCAATTTTGGAATGGAAATGTCTATCTTGTTGTCCCACTTAATGCTGGAAGTGTTTAATTTTCTTTTCATTTGTACAGGGGCCTAAACCTAAGTTTTTTCCTTAAGTCTCAGGGAGGCCTTTGCATGTGAACTTTTCAGCAATGCTGAAACTGTTGTGATTTTGGCAACTCTTGGAGATGGACTAAATGACCTTTCCATAAAGGGACATGCCTGAGTCTTTGTGGGGCCAGAGACATAAAGGGACATGCCCGAGTCTTTGTGGGGCCAGAGACAGAATGTTATGATTTATATCTATGGTTTATATCCCTGCAAAGCTTCATGGAGATATAAGGTTTTTTGGAGAGAGCTGAATCTAGAGTGTGTTATTGAATCATAGTGTAGAGATGGGATTAAGGATGCTAGAATTAAGGGTGGGTAATTGCTGGATCAATCCACTGAATAGGTTGGCAGTGCCCTAATCCCTGTAGACTGGATACAATAATGTAAAGGATAGAAAGAGGTTTAATGAACTCATTCTTGTTGCTTTTGGTGTCCCCCAACACCATGAACTGTTACCCCTCTGCCATGTGCCACCCTGTCTTGAAGCTAGCTGATTATGAACTGAAAGCTCACAAAGTGTGAGCTAATAAACCTTTCCCCCTTTAGCCTCAGTTGTCAGTTATTTTATCTCAGCAATGAAAGAAAAGTAACTAAGATAAGAATCTGTATTCATTAAACACAAATAATTGTTTCTTTTTATCTTAAGCAGTGACACAGTAGAAAGAAAAGAGGCATCATAGTGTAAGTTGCATGCACACATGTGTGTATGTCTATGTACGTGTGTATATGAATAAATCTTGACAGCTTTGTTTATTGTCACAAATGGTACCTGAATATTGACAAAAGTTAGAGATAACGAATAGTTCTAGACAAAAAGCACAAAATTAGTTATTCTTGTATCCTCCTTTGTTAGCAAAGCCCATTACTAATAAGGTTAGACATGTACCAGAGCAAATAGACAAT
The DNA here is from genome assembly GCA_004027455.1 of Hydrochoerus hydrochaeris. NCBI lineage: Eukaryota > Metazoa > Chordata > Mammalia > Rodentia > Hydrochaeridae > Hydrochoerus > Hydrochoerus hydrochaeris. The sequence continues at coordinate 39,358 of PVLA01009601.1, read as the reverse complement.
GATAAAATGGGTATATTAATGATCAATAGGTTATCCAGGAGTTATAAATTTAAAGCTGGCCTTCTTTACTATGCTTTATTAAGTAAATTGTATTGTATGGCACTGAAAGTCAGGATCTATTAGGAAGACATAATTGCAAAGCATATACACACATTTAGTGTATTAATATGCTTCATTTTCTCTTTTTTAATATTATCAATTAGGAAGCAAAATTGACTTAAAAACTTATCAGGATGTAGAGGTATTAAAGTGATATGAAAAGTAAAAAGCAATCCCAATTAATTGGAAACATCTACATGTGATATGAATATTTCTTTCAAAAATTGGGGCTATATATATATAATATATATATTAAGTATTCAATGACATTGTTGATATATGTGTGTATATACACGCATCACATATCTGTATATGTACAACATTCAATAACATTGTTGAGATATATGATATATGTAATATATGTATGACTTTGTATACATATAAATATATATTTCAACAGTGTTACTGAATAATGTGCAGACTGGACAAGCAGAACTAAAGGCAGTTTTCTACAACAGTGTTGATACAGCATAAATAAAAATCAGTTGGGGACTTGCCTTTACAGAGAATATGGCACTAATGTTTTGGGAAAGTTCAGCCCAATTGTCTATCTCACTAGTTACATTACCTGGGCATCGTCCTATTCATTAAGTTCCATCTTTATTGAGACCCCCTGGAAGAAGAGACCTTTGAATAAATGAGTTGAGTTTCATCACCTAACTTTATACTCTATCAGCATCTCTTTCTTCTTATGTCCCCAGTGATTACAAGTCAGAATACTGCAGGTCCTACTTATCACTGTGATTTTAGCTTCTGCCTTACTGCTGGCATATGTTTGAGGCTTCAGTCATATTTGTTGAGAAATGTTATTTCACTCTCTAGGCACTGGTGTTTTCATCAGTAAGATGAGAACATTTCACTAAAAAATAAAATTCTGCATTGTTTTTCTTTTATCATATTCCCATTTAAAATTTTATAGCAGAGGAAATTCTAGTTTTTAATCAGAGTTTAAAACAATAGTATATAGAATATCCATTTGGGAAACATTTCCTGCATGGTGTACACCTTATGTGATAAGTTTAGTGATATAAAATGAACTATTTAATTAAAAATGGGCTAGCAGTCTATAAACTGCTTGAGGAGAGGGACTATGCTTTCACAACTTTTTAGTTCTAGTTCTAGTTCAGACTACAGAAAATGGGACACAATTCTTACTGCATTAACAAGAGAGGTTAAGTGACTAAACCTGTAAGAAAATAAAAAGAATCAAATAATGTAATGGAAAGTTTTGCAGGCAGAAACCTTAGGATTTGAAAGGAAACAGTGTTAGGATTGGATTCAGGTTTATCAATGGAGACTTTTAATTTTATTAAAGATTTACAGAGTTTCACATGAAAGTAATTCTGAATTTAAAGACTTTTTTCAAAATGTTAGTTCTAATGATAATTTTATCATGTAAATGCAAAAAATGGAGAGGGCCTGGTGCTTGACCAGAGCCTGTCACTTTCTACTGTTGTAAAAACTCTTTCTTCATGAGATTGAGATACAATATGCAACCAACTCCTTGACCTGTGTATTTATCCAAAAGAAGGAAGCATGAAGCTCTCTCAAGATGTGTACACTTCCCAGTCAGACTACCACTTAATGGATGTGTGTGTGTGTGTGTGTGTGTGTGTAGATACATAGAGAGAGAGAGAGATAGATAGATAACTTTTAAGAAGTGCTTTTACTTTATCAGAAAAAGGAGAACTTCTGCTTTGAAAGTGTTTTAAGTATCTTAGAGATATTTTCTCTTTTGCTAAAATAAAAACAAAAACAAAACCAAAAAACTTTATTTTCATTTTTCTTCCTGTTGCCCCAAAAAATCTTAGAATCAACACATTTTTTCCTCTTAGTTTCACACAAATATAACTTTTGTGGTTCTTTGGGGATGAAAACCTAAGCTACTTAACAGTTATGACATAACTAGATACATTTCAGGACTAGATTACTACATGGTACTTTGTTATTTTCTTTGAATTCAGGATACTATCTGCTTATCAAATATTAAACATATAACATGTATATTCACAATACAAGAATTAAAAGGGTAGAAATCAGTATCTTTTTATTATATCTGTGCAACAATTTCTAAAGAAACAAAAGAAAAATGATCAAAGAACACTTAAATATCAAATTTAATATTGGTATGGGTAGGGGTCCATCAGTATTTTTGCTTCAAACCAAAGACTGTCCCTAATATATTGACCTATATACTTCTCAAAGATCTTTTTTTTAACACTATCACATCTTGGAGGAGGATTTTGACATACAGAGAGCACTCAAATACTACCTTAAATGTTTAAATTTTAAAAAATTCTATTAAAAGACACAGTGCCACAAATCATCCTCAAAATTCTCTTTCTTCAAACACGCTTAACCCTTTGTTCTTGGCACTGTATCTTTTAATGTAATAAGCTTTAAAAACTTAAATATTCGCTGTATCTTTTGAACACCTTCATATGACTTCAGGGAGGACGTAATCAGTACACCACAAGCTACATGAGCCCTTGTGTTCTTCACCCCTGAACTGAAGACTGAAAGGATTAATATCCTGGCTTATGTTAATTTATGAGTTTGTCACACATCTATGTACTTTGATACCTAACTAGAAATAAAATTGGAATTCTGAATCTCTAATTTCTTTGTCCATGTTTTATGTGTAAGTATGTACAAACACAAGGACAGTTACTAGATGACTTTCACCCATGAATCTTGCTAAATCTCCATTAGTCTTTCTTGTTGCCATGGTAGCTTACTATAAACAAATATGTCTTCCTCTTGTGCCACATCACTCTCTTGTCCAATTGCAATTTGCTCCTTTGTTATACTTACTATATTAAATCACAGTTATTCTTTATTTTTACACCGTAAATTCTTGGGTGCTAGAAACTACATTTAATTATTTCTTCAGTGGCTAACACAGATCACTATATAAGGTAAATGTCCTAGAAACTAACTTTGACCCATTCACTTGTCTGATAGACCATAATCAATGTGATCTGGCATTCTTGAGATGCCCAGAATGTGGATGCAAACTTAACATTTTCGCAGATACAAATTTAGGGATGTGAGTGCCTGCTGCAGAAAGACAATGTGTCATTTTATTCCAGAGAGAAAGAATCAGAAATAGATCATAGAAAGTGTTATCACCTGCATTTAAGGATTATGACTAGGGGAAAGCACATTACCTTTTATATGCCTCAGGTGTTATGAAACAAACATCTGTAAATCTACTCTGTTGCTACTTGGGGATTATTAAATCTCTGGTAAGCAGTTTGGTAGAGCTGGGGTATGGATTTTGTTGAGTCTGCAGCATGAAAGGGGGAAGGAGATAAATGGAAAGAGGCCAGTAGGTTGAGAGATGGAATAAGAACCTGAAGAGACTGAATTATAGTATTTGAGCTAGGTAGAAATGATGTTCAACAAGAGTGTAGTTTATATTGCACTGTTAATAGGCTTGAAGAAAAAGATCTATATTGATACATTTAAGTTCTGGATTCCTGGTGCAGTCTCAATGAAGAAGGCTAATAGAATGCCAGCTAAGATTAGGAAAAATATTAATAATAGTAATAGTTTTCCATAGTGTCTCATAAAACCAAAGACTCTGAGTTGGAAAGTCTCTTAGAGGTTATGCAGTCTGCTTCTTCCAGGAAAGTCTCCCTAAACTTTTTTCATTGAAGGCATATTCCTGAATGTTAGAATTTGGAGTAGCATATTAAGAAGGATTCAGATACTCAAAACAAAACAAAAAAAAAACCCACCACTTAATAATTTAGCAGTTATTAAAAATCAGCATCTACCATGATTGACTTGACAAACATGAACTAGCTCTTTACAAAGAAAAAAATACAGTTATAGCAACCCACACTGTGTATCTAGCAGTTAGTTCCTCAGACCTCACTCATCTCTTTATGAAGACAACAGTCAGATGGTGACATGAGTCACCTTGCAGTATCTGTCTGTATATTTTCTCTTCCCCCAGTACAACATATTTCCTGTGTGATACAGAATTTGTTCCACAGTCTGATGCAAAACATACTACTTCAAAGAGACCCAACTTTCACGACACCCCTATGTAGACCCAGTATCTCCCATTTGAGGTCTTTTCCCAAAGCTTTCCAATCAAACTTTGAGTCAATTCAGTTCATACAGGCGTGTGACTGCTTTCAACGACAGATGCAAACTGATGTGGAAGTCTGTCTACTTTTTATGGTTTGTGTCTTGATGTCCCCCCAAAGTGTCATGAGGTCATAGGACTTTTTCAGAGGTGGCTGAATCTAGAATGTGTGATAATGGAATAAAAGGAGTGTGATTAGTAAATCAGTCTGCTGATTGGTTTTCCATAGTTCTGGCTGGGATTAAAGGTGTGAGCTCTACACCTGCCATATGGCAGGTAGCCTGCATATAATACAAGGGACAAGTAAGGGTCTTGTCTCCTCTCCCTTGCTGCTTTTGCTGCCTTTTGAGCATTTTGAACTGTTCTCTGCCAACAGAGCCAGCCGATTATGGACTGGAACCTCTACAAACTGTGAGCTAAATAAATCTTTCCCCCTTTAACTATGAGTGTTGAGTATTTTGTCCCAGCAATGAGAAAAATTAACTAAGACAGTACTCTCCCCATTTTTCATGGACACATGTTACCTTGTGTTATGTTCTCTGCCATGGTTGGTGCACTTGCTGGTGGTAATGCTGTAACACCAGAGTGTGCTCAGTTTGGCAGTTAGGCTTAGTTGTTATGATATCATGTGTCCCCACAGTGTCTTTTATGCAGAGCACCTGTTGATATTAGTCAGAAGCTTTCCTAGCTCATTATAAGACCCCAGGCTGTGTCATTTCTTCTGTCTTTATTCAGGTTGAGGAGTGCTTCTCTTCCACTCTGTAACTTTTACTCTTGGAGGTCTATTGTTGCAATCACATTCTCTTCTCTAGAAATACCAATTTTGAAATGTAGGAACTTTAGGGAGTTTGATCAATTGTAAAATAAGTTATTTTCTGTTTTGATTCTTCCTAAACAATTGGAACCTTTATCTTCTAAAATTATAAGAGGTGAAGCAAAAAAGATCTACCTCAAGATATACTTCTAGAAGCCGGGAAAAATTGTAAACCCTTTTGTTCATGAATCCCAGTTAAACTGTGTTTGTTGCCTTCCCGACCATTAATTAATCTTTCAACTTAAAGACAGCTATCAACTATTACAAACTATTACCATTCAGATTACATCTTTCCAAGATGAAAATATACTACATGGTTTTCAGCAAATCTTTGCTACAGTGCATTTAGTTATAAAATGGGTATAATATTAGTAATATATGTGTATCAAATTATTGTGAATATTAAATGCATTAGTAAACGTAACATGCTTAGAAAAGTGTTCAAAACGTAGTGCTTTCATGTTAACTATTAATATTGTTTATTGTCATTATTATTGTTACTATCATTGGCATTATTATTAGGTCACTATTCTTTTAGCATAACCACTTGAAACTAAATATAGTTGCATTTTCAAGTTTAAATATTGTGTAGTTTCTATAAGAAAACAAAATATAATCAATAAGTAGATAATAGGAAATATGGCAGTGGATCTTTCTCATATAGCAAGGGGATCAAGAGATGGAGGGAAGGGTGAGGGAAGGAAAAGAAAGGAGATGAAAACAGAATTTGAGATATGAGAATTGAGCTGTGTTATGTATATGTACCAATCCACACAATGGCTGCAAATAAGCAATGCAAGCATGTACTGATAAAAAATAAATTTTACAAGTACAAAAAATTCATAGTATTAAGTTTTATTTAAAAGGCAATATACAGACATAGAGGTAACATGTAATATTACTGGTGGAGAAGAGGCAGAATCCCATAATCAAATCCTTTAACATTTCTACCAAGAGTCATATGAATAGGTTGAAATAGATATTCTATAGGCACTTTCTCTTCTCATATTTCAGATCAGTATTTGGCAACCACTGAATTAAATATCTTTTGGTTTTCAAACTTTAAAAAATTTTAGTACTGCAGATAAAGGATGACAAATTATGTTATTATTATTGCTGTTCTTTCAGTTCTTTAAAAAGTGACTATTACAATCTACTGTCCTGATTATTTTCTCTATGGCTGTCAGTTTGCCATTATCTTTCTTACTCTGAGGTTCCCAGAGTGAAACATGTCATTTTCTGGGTGACTTGCTAGTCTCAGTAGAATTGACCTATTGTTCTCTTAACTTTTGATATTAAGGCTTCTGTCACCAGCTTATAACACTATAATTTTCAGTCATTAAAACTTTATTTCTACATATGTGCTATTATCTAATGTCATATTTTTTGTGTGTGCAAGCTGGTTTTTGGAAAGTAAGTTTCTCCTTACAAAATTGTTTTTCCTCATGAAATTTAATTTCTAGGCTTGGCATATTCTCCCAGTCTGAAGTAATTTTGGATCCTGACTCTATTTTCTCAGTATCTGCTATGCCATGCATCAGTTGTAACTTGATCAGTATGTCTTAATCTAATTTGGTGAGAAAAATATTGAAAAGGACAGTGCCAAGGGCAGAATTAACATTGCCCATTAGTGCACATTAGTCAACCAACCCTATTCAGAATAGTCATTCAACTTGTTAAAATACATTGATCTGCATGACAATTCATGTTTCTACTCTTATCTCTAAGAATCTAGAGAATATCTTTGTCTGAAGTCATGTTAAAATCCACGTTTGATTATCTATGGAAGCCCCATGACACCCACGGCAGCAGTCCTAGTAAAGAGTAATTAACACCTGACCTAATTCATGCTTCATGCACCCATGTTTCCTCTTAATGTTTACTTTCTCTTAAAGTCATCAAGGGCATAGATATGACAATGTGTTCCTCAGATTATTAGCTACGCATTTTTTAGTCTAGATATCGCAGCATAGTCCTTTCCACATGTCAAATTGCAACCTCTGGTCATCTCAACTCTCAGAGCTCCACTTTTATTTTCTGCAGGTTCTCAAAGATTACTGTAAACAAGAAGTGCTATGCTCTTGCTATGTTAAAGATGACCACATAACTTGACAGCCAAATAAAGGTAACTTTCAAAGGAAGAGGAGGTTTATTAATAATTGTACCGTAAAGACAAACACTGACCAGGACAACCTAAGACAAACCAGTATGTATAGTCGCCCCAAGAGAACCTGGCTAATTCTTCACCTCAGTCAGAGGAGGAGGTGTTCTAATCACCTCACTCACTTTGACCTCGGCCATCTTTAGCTGACAGTTGTCCTTTTCCACAGAAGCGAATGAAAAGAAAACCAGCATCCTACTTACCAACCCCATAAATTCATTAATCATTCCCTCTGTGATTATCAAAAGATACTTGTCTTTCTGACTCTCTTGCACTACAGGGCACTTTAGCAAAAAAAAGCAGCAGGGGATAGAATTTTTCCAGCTATGCATTTTTTCAAGTTTTAGCTTGTCATGTTTTTAATTTCCTTTACTCATTTTTACACACATTCTCCCCCTTATTGTTTGTTCTTCTGTCATTTGCACAAATCGTCAGGACATTTGAGGTCACTGGAGATTCTTACTGATTTCTTTAGATACAGCATCCTACCCTTTTCTTTGTTTTCTGAGTGCTTTTACACAAGAACAATGGAAATTTCACTTGGAATGGTCGAACAAATCACTGGAGCTTTCTTCCACTCCAAAATCTCAGCTGTGCCTTCATCTTTGCTTTTATTAGTACTTTTTGAATTGTCCCTTCCTAGGTTCTACACATCTGAGAAGCCTTAACATTCTTCTTACCAGCTCTCAAAACTGTTGAGATGTTATAGATGTTTTCCCCATGGTTTTGCCATTTTTTTACTCTCTGTCGACTTGATGGCCAGATTTTGAAAAACAGGTTTTTCTCACTTCTTACTCTATTTTCTCTAGCATACTTTACACATTTCCATTAAGGGATCCCTTTTCTTTCATGTTAAGCCTTCCAATTCCTAGAGAAAGGAAAAATAAAAACCCTAAAGAACTTGTAACAAAATTTACATGGAAAACATTAGTCCAGATATGCCAATTTAATGAACAGTTATTTATTACGGAATAAGAACTGAGCGAAGTAGAAACGTGGGTGTGGCATTTTAACAGCTAATGACAGTGCCTTTTTCAGGAGTCTTTCAACACATGCTTTGAGCTCAGAGCCCTGGAATCATTAAACATGAGACAGGAAAAAAATCAGGGAACATGGGAACTTTCTCTCATTAAAATAGCATATATTTATTTGAAGCAAGTTGCTTAAGGAAGTACTGTTTTTCTCCTTTATTCGTGTGAGAGGATTTTAAATCTCTTCTCTCATAAGGAAGAGCATAGTGGTACACCTTCAGCTCCTCTATCTTTCTACTTTATTTTCTTTCTGGGGAGAAGAAGGGATAACTAACTGAGGAGGGCAGACAAAAAGTACACTGTCCACTCTGCAGGCCAGAGATACCACATGAAGACAGGCACTTGGGCTGGATCTAGGCTCAGACTTCACAGGTGTTTGATTTCTTCCTCTGGGGTAATTCACCAAAAGCAAAGCCTGCTCAGGCTGACTGGCCAGTATTCTCACCTGAGTATCTTTAGAGCTGGGTTTAGGGAGTTACTTAGGAGGTTTAATATATTCTTCAATCTTGTTTTTAGATGCTTCGAGAGGATGCATTTAAAAACCTGATTTTCCCTCTTTTTGATAGTGCTGATATTTATACTCTACTGGACAGAACCTAAGAAGTGATTAGAGGTGTGAGGGTTCTGGAAAAAATATTCACCTTGAATTTTCCCTAAAAATAGCACTAAAGTGTCCATTAGTTGAACTAAAATTTTTATATACTTTTGTTAATCTCCTTTTGGAAATTTATCCAGGAGTTTTGGCAGCCTGATTAGTCAAGGGTGTTTTCTGAAGAAAAAACAAGAATAATTATGGAGGGATAATTGCACTAAAAGTAATTAAAGCATTATTCAGCCATACTGATTTTATTATTGTAACAGGGTTACATTACTAGCCAGGCAGATCAATAGGCTTCAATAAAAAGTCTAGAAACATATCCAAACACCTGTAACCATTTAGTATGTACTAGAATTAGCATTTTAAATTAGTGGGTTACAATATGTATCATTCAAAATGAATATTGGCACAAATTTTGGAAAAAAAGTACCCTAAATTTAGATTCTTTTTGTCGTGTTCTCCAAAATAATGTTTCTAATGCAGTAGGGAGTTAAATAATCCCTAAGGTTTATTGAGTATTTATTATGTGCTACACATTTTGCCATACATTTTAGATGGATTATCCCATTTAATACTTAAAACTGTCCCATGAGGAAAATACTAATGTTAGTTACATTTTATGACAAAGATAATAAATCATGGATCAGATAAAACTTCCTATGAGTGGAGGCAGAACACAGCATAAGGTTATGGTGGTCTTTAGGAATGGTTTCCAATCTCCAATGTCTTAAATTTTACATTTTTAAGAATTAAAGGAAACTACATAGTGAATATGTACATATGGTTGTAGCATAGATGAGCTCCTTTAAAGTTTGACATTAAAACCACGGTTATGAAGAAAAGTATTCAACTATATAAAATGGAAATCTTCCTAGATTGATATAAATAAAAGAAGATAAAGAATCGATGTTTTAAATACATTTGACAGAGGATAGATTAATTTATTTAATGTATAGAGGAATCTTAAGAAAAGGTTAATACCCTAAAAGAAAAGTACACAGTGACATAAAAGCTGAATAAAAAAACATGTGTAAATAGACTAAAACATGAAAAATGATCAGGCTTGCTAATAACCAAATAAATACAAATAAATCCAAGAACATTAGTCTGCAACCTTATTTGAAATAGGAGAAATATGGAGACCTAAAATTTTAACTTTAAGGAATTGACTAAAAGCTGTAGAACCTAATATAGTATTTTAAAGATTGTTTTAAAGGCTGTAATGAAGTTGCAAAATACATAATTTTTTGCCAACTAAAAGGAATGTATTACACTTCCAGTCACAAGTGTGCAGATGAATAAAGACCATTCTGTAATGGACCAAGTGATTGACAATGGCCATTTCTAAGTGGAATGTTTAAAGTTGATATTTCTTTTTCCTTTTTTCCCTATTTTCCAAATATTCTATAATTCAAATGTCACATTTATATTAATAAAAAATGTACATATAATGCAATAAGTACTGAAATCCAAAGTTACTCATAATATTATTTTCCTTTTCTAGTTATTTTTAATTTATGAAATTCAATCATAAACACTTCCTGGGCAGCAGAAATGCTCCCACAGGCAGGATCCTGCTGCCCTTTCCAATAGCTTAAATTTCTTTGTAAAATTTGAATTTTAAATGATATAAAAACATAAAAGTTGCACATATTTATGCAGTATCGTGATGTTTTGATATATGAACAAACTTAATTTTTTTATCACACACATTTTGAATTATAGAAAACTCTTCTTAAGAATCCATTATTAGGGTTTCTCACGTTTATTCCTTCCAGCCCTTCTGATAACGTCATCCATAGTACCTCAGGTGCAAAGAACAAAATGTCAACCCCAGTTGATCCAGAGAGCTTCATACAAAGTAGCTTATCTACTAGTGCTATATTATTTACCGTAGCTCAAATTAAAATCATTGAATGGATGAGGGCAGAACTAACAGGTGATATGTGTGCCTCAGTGGTCATTTGCAAACTTCTTGGGTTGGATTCTATCTTTGTTTTCTTCCAAGCCTGAAGTTTTGGGTCCTGCTGTCTGCTCACAGGGTCTTGCTTACTGGTTGTAGTCAGTAGTCCCTTCCCTTCTTTGTAATTCATTTACTTCCTCCCTTAAGTCAAATGCCAACTCATTTCCTTTATTTTCTCATCAGTCGGTGGAGATGCAAGCCCTTTGCCTCTCTTGAACCTGAGCACATCACATTTCACTTCTGCTCAGGATGGCCTACTGTGCTTAGCCCAGGGCCCTTGGGCTCCCCCACAGAAACTGTGGTCTCAGCTCACAGTATCACATCAGCTTTCCTCAGAAAACTCACCCCTGTTCTCTCAGCCTGTTCCTCTTTATTTGTTTCTTGTTTCTCCTTTGGAACTCATAACTCCCCTTCACAGCTTTAGTTCTAGTAAATTCTGTCTCAGACAATTCAGATAATCCCAGCCTCCAGGTCATAACTTCAAGGTAGTGCTTCTTCTTTAAAAAAAATAATATGTTAGCCTTCGTTCACTTGATATCAGTTTGTTTAGACCTCAGAAAGGAAAGTTCTATAATGAGGATCAGGGAGGAGTTTTTTTTTTTTTTTTTTCCCGTTGAGCCTTCATTCCTATATCCTATAAATCACTCTGTGGCGCTTCCTCCTTCACACATTCTTCTCCTCATCACCCGCAGGATAACCTGTGGATTAACTGATTGCATTTACATGCTCAGGTGCATTCTCAGTTTACCTTCTAAGGCACTATGTTTATAGATACATATCAGTTTTATTCAATTTGTGTATTTTTAATTGTTAAGTGTAGACAACCATTTTCCCTCTATGGCCTGCAGTCCTATGATTTGTAAAGTTCTGGCATTCACAGATGTTGAGAGGGATAAAAACCTAGAACTATTATTCATGTTTCTAGATACTATGTTTCTAGCGCTATTCATCAATTTCTAGAAAAAGAAATTTCTATTTTGATTTCTACCAATATAATGTAGTTGTTATCTTCTTTGCAAATTGGAACTTTTGTCAGGGTGAAAAGATTTTACTGCTAAGCAAGTATTTCAGTGCCACTGATGTATTTACCACCGAGCATCATCCTGGGACATTTTTCTATTTCTAAAGGCTGTTTTATTTTGTGTACAGACAAAACCTGACTGCATCTCTATGACTCCATATTAACCACTCTGTGACTTATTTTCCTCAGCTAAGAAAAAATAAAAAAGGTAATACCTCATGGATTTGTCTCCAAGAATAAATAATAGGAACCATTACAGCACTCAGGACATATAAATTGCTGCAAGAACATTACTAAATCATAGCCATTGAGATGTGCGCATAAGCACTTTTCATTTGAGTTCCTGGTTAACATATTAATCTGTTGCCAGAGGTTAGATTCTGTAACCAAAGTCAGAGCAGATGAATTTGTTTCCCTGAGTACTCAGAGCCTTCAAAAACAATGCCTACACTGATGAAAGGCAGTACATTTTTGTTTTTTCATTATTGATGACAATTTGTCTGTGAAAGCAAGCATTTCCAATACCCAGAGATATCCTTTCCTCTGTCCCAAATGTTAACTCTCACTCCCTTCTAATGGCTGCAGCTGTGCATGGTTGATCTTGAAGACTTAAAGACTGGCAAAGTGGTTCTCACCATTTCACATGCCGATGAGATGCCCTGGCCGTCAACACTGACCTTTACTACCTCACATCCCCCACTGTTCTGTTTGCCAGAGGAGGAAAGATTGCTAGAGGAGGAAACTGTGGTACCCACAGGCTCCCAGAAACTCATTCTGTGCATCACGGCTACCATTAACTCTTAACTTATTCTCCAAATCCTGAAAGCTCTGGCATTTGATGGTTATTATTTATGTTTTATAATTTGTTACATTTTTCTAAAAAAAAAACATATTGAATACTATGAATAAATGGCTGAGCATCCTTTTTTGCAGAGTAGGAGAAAGTGACAGGGTTAACCCATTTTCTATGTATTTCCATACAGTTTCTCTGGAACATAATTTTAATGTTTTATTTTTACTATGTGCCATGTTTTGAGAAATATATCTATTTCAAGAATCAGTTAAATATGTATGGATGGTTTAATCAATTTTTTGTTTTATGTTTTAGATACAAGGATTCACTATACAGTTCAGACTGGCAGATACTTAGGATCAAGAAGGATGAGATGCTTTAAATTTTCCATATTTAAAAAAATTTCCTTACTCCACAACTATAGGATACGATTGAGATCTGTTCTCACAGGATGGGGAGGTAGAGCCACAAAGTACAGAATTCTACAAGAGGATCAGAAAGACTGGGTTCTGAATTTATTGTTGAGTGAATCATTGGATGATAAAACAGTAAGTGAACATGGAGAGTAGAGGTTGTTATGATTTTGTTCTGTTTATATGAAACTTATGAAAAGTAGAGTTAAATAGAAATAATATTCTGCCTAAAATAAAATTGATACTGTATTCTCAATTTTCTATATTGCCTTCACTTTTACTTTTCTGGCCACTTTTCCTCAGTAATGTCCCCTTAGGTCAGTCCCTGCATCTGCCACTGCCAGTTCGTCCAATCAGTGTTAATTAGCATCAGCTCCCTGTGGCTCTTCCTGGATTTTTTTTTCCAACAGAATAGTAATTTTTTCTTTAACGTTTCCTACTGCTTTAATTTTCACTCCTGTTTTAAACTCTTCATTAACTTTAATTAAGCTTTCCCAAGGCTTAAATACCTGTAAAACTTTTTATAAACTTAATCATTTGATTTGCCTGCTCAGCTTTCCTAGTCTTACCCAGTTTGAAGATTGCTAAACCTAAAACCGTGCCTTGGAGGTGGTGTGATCACAGAGGGGAAAAGAAATGATGCAATTTTTTCATGAAATTAATGATGAATTTTGCTAGAAAAAACCTCACACTTTAGTGTTCTTTGTGTTTCATGCTGATAAGCAGCTAATAATTTTAAATACCTTCATTTCAGATTTATTAAAACACTTATAGTTTTCAAGTTCACATAAATATTGGGTGTAAGTTTATCCAACCTAAAAGAAAATGTAATTCACATTGTTCATTGCACATTTTGTTGCTTGCTTAAGCAAATTTCCTTGCCTTTAATTCTGTACACCGTTAATTATCTTCTTAAACACACCACCGTCTTTCTGATTAACAATTTGGAATTGAAGGTTGATTTCAAAGATAAAGTATTGCATTTTTATTCTGTTCAGAGAGGAGGAAACAAGCCTAGATACATTAAATTTGTAGAACTGAATACCAGCAGAGGTCTGCAGGAGCCCAGGGATTTGTCTAGTTTGGAATTTGTGCACACAGTGATTACCAGGGATGTTTACTCTAACCATTAACCAGATAAACAGGCCCATTGGTCTAGAAAATCACTCTGATTATTATATCATAACATAGGTCCTGATGCAGAGGAAGAATAATGCACGCTACTTTAGGTCTTCAGTTTTTTCGTGAAATGGTCATGGAGAGTTCCCTTTAATTCTAATGGATGACATTTCCCTTGGCTCAAGGGAAAGTTGTAACCCTCTTATGACCCTGATACATGAGTCTTAGAACTTTGCCTTTATTTTAAACTCAGCTGTTGTTTATATTCTGTGTCACACAAATTCTCAAAGAATACTGTTACATTCTCCGAGGTTTCCCTGGGCCCAATTACTTCCCTTTCTTCCCTATAATGTACAATACCAGGGTTTACTCTGTTGCTATTTCTGAGGAAGATAAATAGAAATATAGATTGCTTTTTGATTAGGAAGAAAACAACTCTATTGAACCTTACTGTATTAAAATAAATACCTAGTGTCTACATGAGGACTCTTCTTATAGATTACTTGCTATGAACTATTATTCTTAGTTGGACTTTGTGGCTTTTGAGATTTCCATATGAAACATAATTGTTTTTTTATGCTAAGCCATACAAGTTGCTGAGAAGTGAAGCACTTTGATATGGCAAGATTTAAGTGCTTTTAAAAACTGTACTTCTCATCTGTATAGTCAATGTAATTGCCTCCTTATTGCTGCTGGAGTTACTGTCTTTAATATAATTTGAAACAAAATGAGTTATTTTGATGCAGCTGAAATGAGTTTTATCAGAGTGTCATTAAGGATTAGTCAGTGTTCCTGGGTCTAATCAGTAACTCAGATGCATATCACTGAGGAAAATTATTCTCCGAAGCTGCAGTGATTCCTGATGTGGGAAGCATGAGACATGCAGACCAATTCCTGTATCTGTTAGATCATGAGTACAAAGCCTTTTCAGTGATGTCCCATCCTCTGTGTCTGTCATAACATCTAGGTATTCCTATTTAGAATTCACACATAGCCAAACTGAGTACAATATACATAAGAAATGCTTCAAGCTTAACTTGCTTTGAAAATCCTAAGTCTGTGAGTAGGAAGCTGCTTTCCATTAGCCACTTCCTAAGTGATTTTCAACTGGAGTTCACAAATGATGTTATCTTTGTAGGACTGGCACAGGAGTAAAAACAGCCAGCAAATCTAGTGAGTAAGTGATTTTTCCCTGTATATTCTTTCTAATGCTATTAATCACATTTTAAGCAGCAGGGTCATTGTTCCTCTTTTGAATATTTTTAATCAGTATGGTTTTTTTGTTTGAGGTTATATATATATATATATATATATATATGTCACAGAGTTCCTAAATACCCAACTTGTTTTTATGTGCTAGAAAAATTCATTCCTGTCTGAGTATCACAATTACATCCAGTCATCTGAGAAAATGGCCAGATTAGATTTGAAGCTTTAGGTAATCAACTATTGAATCTGTCCTGTCAGATAGTTCTATCATGCACACCCTTTTATTTAGAGATGTAACAGGAGTCAAATCAAGGAAATGTCACAGATTTCAGAACAGGCTTGTGTGTGAGGGTGTTATCACTGAAAAAGATTAATCTGAAAACTGGGCAGTTACTTTTGTACAGCAACTCAGTGTTCCTGGCACTACATTAGGCATAAAGTATCAGAGAAAAACAGAAACAGTCTTATCAAGAGAAAGGTAATTTCCAGTTGTGATAGGTATGCTAAAAGGAGACCAGAAATTATAAGGAAACTTCACTGACACTGGGAGGGTCAAAGCTTTCTATCTGGAGTCATGTCACATTTGGTCATATTATGTTGTATACCTCACAAAGGAAACAGTATTTTATTAATGTCCTAAAGGAAAGAAGCCCATCTCTTCATATCCTTAAAAAGGATTCTGGTGAATTCATTGGGAAACAAGAACACAAGAGGCATCTAGAGAGGTATCCAGAATCCAAATTGTTCATCACTTTAGAAATGACAGTAAGGATTTTGAATTCTTTCATTTGTGCAATGACATACCATTGAGAAATTTTCAGTGAAGGGATAGCATGATTTTTCTTGCTAGAAGCTTATTTTGCAGTGAGAATGCATTGAAATAGACTAAAGTGGAAGAAGTATCAGTAATTATAGAAGCAGATGTTTTGATTCTTTTGTGAGCTAAGAGTGATTTGATTTAGAGCAACGACAAAAAGAGATGTTTAAATGAACAAATTCAAGCTATATATACATGTGGTGAGTAAAGAAAGCACCCAGTGATGGTATCAGGTTCTTTATGTAAAAAATTGTGGTAGTGTTGCTGGATTCTAAGATGCAAATGATTTGGGATGTGGAAGGAAGAGATCTTTAATTTAGGTTTATACATGTTAAGCTTGAAATGACTGAAATATCTAATTGAGAATGTCAAGGGCAGAATTGAATAGATGAATCTGAAATTTGAAGAGAAAAAAAAACTGAGTTGGATATTTGACTGCTTTGTCGGTTAGAAATTTTAGTTGCAAAAAATAAAAGTCAAATATGTCTAAATCATCCCCAAAAGAGGCTACTAACAGATATTGGAAAGTGCATGAATTTCCCAGGATAACTTATTGGGACCAACGCCCTAGAATCATCCTATAGAAGCCATCTGGGAAAGTAACATTTCTGTTACTCCTAGGCAAAGTCACAGTGGTTTGCAGTATGTATCATGTGAGCCATGAGAGTTTTGAATAAAGGACTGAGCAACCATTTTTCTTCCTCATGAGCATTACTTCATGAAATACAAGATAAACAAACAAGGAAAAGGAACATCAATAATATTACCAATAATAATAGCTAACAACTGTGGGAACCTTGCTAAGTGCCAAGTACAAAATCAAGCACTCTCCATAGATTGTAACAATCACCCCAAAAACTCTATGGAGAGAAATAATGGCTATGTTCATTTTGTAGATAAAGAAGGACAAAGGTTGACAGTTAAATTCAGGGACTTGTAGCCTTTGAATCCAAACATATGTAATGTTCAAGAACTCATGCTTTTATAGGCATGTGGGCAGTATCATATAATTGGAAAGGCCACAAAAGTGAAAAAACTAAGTGTTTCTGACTTTTGAAAATTTATTATTCAGCTTTCTGACATCGCTAAAAATACCTGACATAGTTAATTTAAAAAGGGAAAAGTTTTATTTTGGCTCATGGTTGTGAATGTTTCAGACTGTGATGGCTTAGCTTTGGTTCCTGGGGCCTGGGGTGAGGCAGCCTGTGATGATAGGAGCATGTGGTGCAGGAGGCTGCTCACGTCTTGGCAGACGACAGGAAGCGGAGAAAGACACAGGAAGGGCTGAGTACTGATTCTCCCTTCAAGGGCGCGTCCTCCCGTTACTAACCTCTCCCTCAGCGTCACCTGTGAAATGTTCTACCACCTCCCAGTTGTGCCAATCCTATGACACTGGATCTTTAGGCAATACTCAAGATCCAAACTAACAGACAGGAAAGCATCGATGCTGAAGGAAAGATGGGAATATAAGGGGCTGAAGAATAAAGGAAAATAGGTTAGGGAGTGAAGAAAGTCTTACTAGGCAACATTTTGAGACTTTTGGCTCAGAAGAGAAACAAAGTGTACAGAAGTAAAGAGGGATGGAAATAGCAAAGGCGGATATTTCCCTCCAAACCTCCTGTCATCTCTTTCTTCTCTCCAGTCCTGAAATAAGCAAGAGTACGCTTGAATGCAGATAGGGAAATCAGGGTGTGAAGAAGAAGTTCATCAAGTAGTGAGAGAGAATTATTTATTAAAAGCAGCTCTGAACATCAGGAGAGGATAATAACCAGTGTGCATAAAGGGAAGTTATCTTTTCGTAGAGCAGATACTTTCTCTGTTTTAGCTGAAGAGAGAGACATGGAGGGGATGGGTAGCCGACACTGGAATCTCCACTGTGACCTAAGTTAGAGAGACGTTATGATTTCTATTTTTCTTGGTGAAGTAGGGGATAAAAACGTCATCCTAGGCAAAAGGAAAGGGAGGGTATTTCGCGATTGAGTAAAGGGATCGTGGATTTTCTTGTTGAGCTCAGTAAGAGAAAAAAGTGACTGAGAAATGTACAGAGACTTCTAGGAAGTGATGAAGTGTCTTTTGATGTTAAATACCATGAAATTAAGGTGATTCTAATCAGTTAAGCCCTGAATTTTTCCTTTTTCTCTTTCCAAAACATTTTAAATCTCTGATGCTGGTCGTAACATGTGGATTGGAGGTTGAATAAGACTCAGAGTTGGGAGACTTTTTCCTCACAGATTAAGTCTTCTTTTTGGGAAACTAGCAGTCTATTCTTAGACTCTCTGGGTTGTTGAATGCGCCACACAGGGTCACTTCTACCATCAAGGAGAGCGTGTCACAGGGCTTGAGATGTATACTCCCACTTACGTGGTAATGACAGAAACACAGATTTGTTTGTTTCTTTGTTCATTTTTGGTTCTGGGGATTGAACTCATAACCTTGCGCTTACCAGGCAGACACTTGTGCCACCGAGCTAAATCCCCAGCCCCAACACACAGATATATTTATAGTGCAAAAAACTAGGTGTATCTCACAAAAGATGGCCTAACGAGCATTCTTTGTGAAATTCTTTACTTGTTTACCTCACTGTCTGACAGAAACCATAAACTAATTATCCAAGCTAGTTTCTTCATCATTTTGAGGAATCAATTTATTTTGACTGTGCATAGTTCAGGTGTTTTGAATAGTTGGTAGTCAACGTGATGTAAATATTACAGTAAAATAAATGAGGCCTAATAGCATTATAGTATATGAAAAATAAGCAAATTTTTTCTGTTGTTATTTATTTTTCTTTTATGAAGATAATTAAGTAAGATATCCTGTTTTAATCGTTCACCACCAGAAAAAAATACTTATAAAGTATATTCAAAACTAAAACACTTGTGAAATCTGGTCACAATTTTAATTTCTAAGGATTGGTGTCAGTCTATAAAGCTTGTCTTTAACAACTAGATGTTTGTTGTGAGAACTGAATATTAAACTGAAATAAAATTCTTGTTGCCCATTGTTCTTTCTTTACTGTAAAAGATAGAAGGCATTCGGAAATTATCCATAATATGTAACACTTGCACAATAGGTTTAGCAACCCAGAATAGGAGAATCAGGTGAGTTCTTTTGCAAATCAAGTGCAAACTATGCCCTGAAAAGTAACTAATATTTTCATGGGGTTTTGATTGAATAGGCTAATTTTCAAAAATGGAAAATCATCTTTTGCAACATGCTTAGGTGCTTAGGGATATATCATTTCTGTTCACAGAAAACATGGCCATATGGCCATGATATGAGACATTTTTAATCCTTGAAAATTAGATTTTAAAGTAGTAAATCCAGGGGATAATGTGAGTTCTCACACTTTGTCTGCATTCCTTCCAAAATCCCAATTAAACTATGATAAAAATGGGAAGATATGTTAACAAAGCACGAGGCTACTGTTGAGATGGAGTTATGATTAAAACTTTAACTTCACACGTGGCACAGATTAATACTGAACTTCATCAGACAAGTTTCCAACTAATTCATTCGCAGCTAGACCTTAGAGATAAAACTTAGAATTATAACATGTTTCTAGGATTCTACCTAAGATAAGCATTGACTTGAAAAGTATGATTTTTGGAAAGGAATAATATATTAAAAAAACCATTGTTTAACCAAGGCCATTTTTCTAAGCATCTATTCCAGTTATTTCATTTGACCTGATTCTGCTGTATCACAATCCCAAGTCCAGTCTAAGCCTCCATGGTATTCATTCACCGTGACTTTTGGCCTTGGGCAGCTCAGCTTTCAGAGCCTGTGCTTGTGATCTTGACTTCTTCTCTTGCCTAACTATTGACAGAACAACTGAAGAGGGCAGTGGGTCAGTGGTACAGCACCTGCCTGGCAAGCACGAGGTCCTGAGTTCAAGTTCTGGTACCAAAAAAAAAAGAGAGCATCTTAACAGAATAACTTCAAAGCATATCATATAATACCAGGTTTTGCTTTCATTTTGTTTAATTTCACAGTTTCAGCTTTTCCACAACAGAAGTAGATATTGCTGGATATTAAACAGTTTCTCCTGGACATCAGCTGAAAGCTTTTGAACGTGACTGACTCTTAGTATCTGACTGTAAGCAAGTCTTGGTGTAATGAAACTCTCCTGATTTATGGAATTTTTCCTAGTCTTTAAAAGTTCTATGATTTATTCCAAAATATTTGATAATTTCTTCCACCGTTAACTGCTCTTTCACATGTATATTAGCTGATTTTTATTCTTTGAATAACTACACATATACAGACATTCTATAAATATATATGCATATGTGCACACATATGAACAGTTTCTTATTGTTTATGTTTTTATGAATGTGTATTTGGCTTACCTAAGTTTTATGTTCACCTTAGGGAGAGACACAAGTACTTAATGCATCTAGATCATTTTTATTGCTTTTCCCCTTCTGTCCCTCCCCACTGTTTCTCTAGATCTCCTTTTCCCATTTTCACTTTTAATAGTTTATGACAAATAAAGGTACACTTATTTTGGGTGGTTACTACATGTATGTGACATTTTAAATTATCTTACTCCCTTTGCTCACTTAACCTCTCCCACGCCTCAGTCTCTTGATGCCCTTTACATTTGTGAAAAATCTTTTATCCCAGAGTCCTCTTATTGAACTTTTATTTTACTCTTTATTTGTACTTTGGGTTGCTCAAATTGAGAAACCATGTAGAGTTTATTTCACCTAACACTACATTTTCAAGGGATATTTGTTTTCCTATGAATGTCTCCAATTTATATTTCTTTATAGCCAAATAGTATTCCATCATTTATAGATACTACAATTATTATCATTTTCTGTTGATCAATGCACAAGCTGCTTCCAAGATTTAGCTATTATGAATAATGTTTTTACAAACATTCATGGTCATATACTATAGATATTGGCATGAATGTAGCCACACCAGCATTTCTTATTTTGCTTCCTGATGATTGCCTTCCTGCTTGCTCTCTTTTCTTTCTTTCTTTCTTTCTTTCTTTCTTTCTTTCTTTCTTTCTTTCTTTCTTTCTTTCTCTCTTTCTCTCTTTCTCTCTTTCTCTCTCTCTTCTCCGTCTCACCTTCCTTCCTTCCTTCCTTCCTTCCTTCCTTCCTTCCTTCCTTCCTTCCTTCCATCCTTCCTGCCATTCTTCCTTTCTTTCAATTTTGGTTGTTGTTATTGATGCCATTGGGAATTGAGCTTGCCAGGCAGGTGCTGAGCTGCTGAGCTATATCCCCAGCCTCTGCCGTTCTTTCTTGTGCAAGATGAAATCTTGGTTTTGTTTTAATTTGCATTTCTCTAATGGCCAGATATGTTGAATATTTTTTCAACTATTAATCGACCATTTGTACTTATTTCCTGAGAAATATCTTTCATGTCACGTCCTTGTATTTGTTTGAATTGGTTCTTTTATTTTGGGAGGTCTAATTTTTTAAGTTGTTTATTTTATATCTACAATATCTGTGTTTGAAGAACAAGTAGCGAAACTTTTTGTATTTTGTAGGTTATCCCTTCACTCTGTTGATTGTTTCCTTTGATGTACAGGAGCTTTTAATTTTATGTAGTTCCATTTGTTGGTTATTGTTGTTATGTCTTATGCAATTGGAGTTCTGTTTAGAAAGTCCTTATCTATGTTAATGACTTTAAGAGTGTTACCTATTTTATATTATCGTAGGTTAAGTATTTTTGTTTTAACATTTAGGTCTTTAATCCATTTTGAGTTTTGTTTAGTATATTGTGAGAGACATGGGTTCATCTTCAATGTTCTGCACATGGGTAACAATTTTTCCAGCACTGTTTGCTAATGAGGTTGTCTATAGGCCCACATGTTTTTGACCCCTTTGTACAAGATCAAATTGCTCAATGTGTCTGGAGTTGTTTGTAGATGCTCTATTCTGTTCTGTTCCATTGATCTGCATGTCTGTTTTTGTGGCAATATCACACCACTCATATCACTGTGGCTTTGTAATTTAACTTAAAGTCAAGTATTGTGATGTCTCTTACTTTTCTCTTGCTTCTCAGGATTGTTTTTGTTATTGAGTCTTTTATGATTCCATATAAATTTCTCTAGATCGGTGATGAATACTGTAGGTATTTATAGTGGGACAAACTAAAATCTATATGTTGGTTTTGGAAGAATGGTCATTTTACAGAATTAGTTCTGTTTATCTAATAACAGGAGCTATCTTTTTATTTTCTTATGTCTTCTTAAATCTTCCTCTTCAGGGTACTGTAGTTTTTATTTGAAAGGTCTTTCAATACTTTGGTTAAGTTGCATTCTTGGTGTTTACTGTTTCTTCATGCTATTGGGAGTGATTATTTTCCTCATTTCTTTTTTAGTGAGTCAGTTATTGTGCACACAGTTTTAATTACATGTG
Source organism: Hydrochoerus hydrochaeris (assembly GCA_004027455.1). Classification (NCBI taxonomy): domain Eukaryota; kingdom Metazoa; phylum Chordata; class Mammalia; order Rodentia; family Hydrochaeridae; genus Hydrochoerus; species Hydrochoerus hydrochaeris. The sequence goes on along the minus strand of PVLA01009601.1, from coordinate 16,841 downwards.
TGCATCTTCTTTCTTAGAAATTGGAAAATCCTTGATTTTGGATTTAAAGGTAATGTGAATGTGCATTTGTTCATCTGCAGTGATTCATTACTTTAAACAATAATTAGTAATAATGATAACTAAACACTTATTGAGTGGATCCATGTGTCAGAGACAATTCTGATCAGTTTACTAAAGTGATTTCCCCAAGATCAAATAGTTACTAAGTGGTGGAACAAGAATTTTTTTTTATTTCTGCTAAACTACTTCCACAGCACTTAAAAAATTGAAACAGGGTCTTTCTATATCATTAAATTACCCAGACTGGGCTCAGACTTGGAATCCCTTTGCCACTGCCTCCCAGAATATTGGAATCACACATGTGTCACACTCCCAGCTTACTCCTGAGCACCATCAATAATACTTCTTATTGAAGATTTGCTTCCTTCAACCCTATCTCTGTCTTGTTTGCTGCAATGATTCTTGGGTTGAAAACTGTATCATGACCTCAACCTTTTAAAATAATGCTTTGAATCACAAAAATTAAAATGTAAAGTTCAATCATGCATAGCAGTACCAATGACAGCACCATTACTGTGATGGTACTAGAATGTGCAACTAATACCTTCAACAAAAATCCAAGCTGTGCAAATTTTCCCTGACAGCTATTGTAAATTTAATGCTGACTTAAGGGAGGTAACACATTGCCAGCTATTCCTCAGACAGGATTACCTAGAATATATAGAATATATGAATGTATTAATAACTCAGAACATCTAGAATATTTGAAAGTTTAAAAAAATAGATAACTTAAAATAAAAGACTCAATCAGGAAATGAGCAAGAAAAATGAATAGACATTTTCCAGAAAATGGCTAACAAACATACAAAAAATCTTGATTAAGAAATGAGCATTTCTCTGATCATTAGAGAAATGCAAATTAAGATAAGGCTCAGATTGCATCTTATACCAGAAAGAGTGGTAATTATCAAAAAGTCAAAGAATAATATATGCTGGTGTGACTTTGATGAAATAGGAAACTCTTACATTGTTGGTGGGAAACTAAACCAGTAAAACTACTATGGAAACCAATATGGAGATTTCTCAAAGAGCTGAAATCAAAAATTCTGTATGACCCCACTATTCACCTCCTCGTTATCTTCCGCAAAGTGCTAAACACATCATATTACAGTGGTACATTTATACTTATGATCATAGCAGCAAAATTCACTATAATGAAATTCTGGAAGAAGTTTATATGCCCATCAAGAGATGCATGGATAAAGAAAATGTGGTATCTACACTCAGTGGAATATTACTTGGCTATAAAGAAGGATAAATTTGAGTTATTTGCAGGTAAGTTATTACACCTGGAAAATATAAAATTGAGTGAAATTAATCAGATATACAAGCATAAAGATCATATTGTGTCTCTCATTTGAGTAAGGCAAAGTACAAACAAAGAGCAAAATAAAGAATAGATAGAATGAAGCAAGGTTATAAATATCTTGAAAATGGAAAGGGATTTAAGAGACTGAGAGTCAGGAGAAGTATTTTTTAAGATATGTCACATATGGGAACCTCATAATCACAATGAATGCAAACATTATATATAAAAATGAGCTAAGAATAACTTCAATGAAAATGGGAAAAGAGGATTTAGACATGAAAGGAGGTTGAAAAGAGTGGGAAGAGGATTTTTAAAAAAGAAAGTGTTATATATATGCACCTGCTTCCCAAGATGAATATAAACCTCATGTACTACAAATGTGTACTAGTAAAGAAAAAAATAAGTGAAAGATTTAAAAAGTGTTAGTATGTAAAACCTGTGTTCTTAAGACTCAGTCATAGTAATGATAGTTAAGACAATTAAGAGCCACCTTTTTTTCTTCACTTGCTATGCGTCTGAAACAGTATGGCAGATAATGCTAGCACTTACCCAAAAACTGTTTACTATGTCCAGTTTAATATAATCTCATTTGCCCCTGGGGTAGCAATGTGCCTACCCAACCTCCAGGTTGGAGTGACCCTCCAGTAGTGTGGCCAATGCAGAGTAACCAGAAAGATTTCTTTAACCCATTTAAAGAGGAATGATTTTGCCCCAAGAGAAACACATCCTACTTCCTTGAACATACTTTGAATTCTCTTCCTTTCATGCTGGTGCTGTGTACATATTGTGAGCATTCACCTCCTTCTGGTCTGGGAGGAGGAATAGATGGAGTAGTAGCAACAGACCTTGTGAACAAGTAGTCATGGGTGTTTTCCTATAAAATTGAAGGACAAAATGTGTGAAAATTTCCCCTATGATACTTGGCACAGAAATGATAACTTCTCAATTAAGTTTTCTCATGCACTCCACAGAAAGGGTCTTGCTCTTTCTTCCCTAAGCAATGCTCTGCACCATGTTTACTCTATGTCACATATTATCTGGTTTTTTGAAGAGAATAAAACCAAATGAAATAGAGCAGAATAGAGTCAATCAAAACAAAATGATAAAACATGGTACATGATTTTAAAACAAAATACAAGGAGATCAACAATGGCTACCATAATGCCTTTTATTATCTTCACAAGAATTGCCCATACCATCAGGCATAATAAAATCAAACAAAATAGTACAGAATAAAATCAATAAAAACAAAACAATGGAAACAGTGCAGGACTTCAAAACAAGATAATAGTAAAATCACAATGGGTACCATAATGCATTTTGTTATTGTCTATGTAGTTGCCTAGACCATCCGACATGATACAATTAAACAAAACAAAATAGAATAAAATCAGTCAAAACAAAACTATGAAAGCAATACAGAGCTTCAGAACAGGCTAATAGGAAATCACAAATGGCTACCATGATATATTTTGTTATCTTTGAAATAGCTGCCCATGCCATAAAATATAATAAAATTAGACAAACTGAAACAGAATATAACCAAGAAGAACAATGAAAACAATATAGGTTTCAAATCATGATAATAGATTAACAATGGCCACTGCCTTACCTTTTTAGACACTTCCTCCTCTTTTACAGGATGCATTGTTCATTCTGGATCTCACTAACTCCTTTAGTTTTTATACTGACGACAACATGATATTCACCCATGTGACTCTGAACCATTTCACCAAAGAGCATTGTCTCAAGTTGTATACATTTACTTACATGAGCTTCAAGGTTATCTTTCTTTATAGCTGAATAACTTTCCATTGTATAAAAGTGCCATGACTTTCTTAACTAGTCTTCAGCTGACGGATAAGCTACTCCTGCTTCTTTCTGGTTCCCTCTCACATAGAGCATTGTTTTTTCTCCTTTGGCTTTCAGTCTATGAACCCCCTTTCAGGTTAAATGTGTTTTTTGTATAAATAATACTGTTGGACCCTGTCTCCTGATCCACTCCGTCTCTGTCTTTTATTGGTGAATTGAAATCATCTGTATTAGTGATTGTGGTCAGTGTGTTCGCCCTCATCTCCGCCATGCTATTTTCCTGCTATTGGCTGCCTTCTTTCCCCCTCCATTCCACTGTCTGCCCTGCTTAGTGAGTACCCCCTGCTGCTGTTCCTGGAACCATGGTCTTTTTTAATCTCTCTCTAGAATGTCCTTCAGTATTTTTTGTAGGGTTGGTTTGGTGGTATGAATTCTTTTATTCGTTCTTTGTCATGGAAGTATCTTGTTTCTCCATTAATTTTGAAAGATAGTTTTGCAGGGTACATCAATCTGGGTTGAAAGTCGTTTTCTTTCAGGACTTGAAATACTTCACTCCAAGCTCTTCTTGATTTGATAGTTTGTGTTGGGAAGTCTGTCATGATTCTGATGGGTTTTTCTTTAAAGATGATCTGTTTCTTTTCTCTAAAGCTTTTAATATTCTGTTCTTGTGTTGAATTTCTGGAATCTTGATTATTATATGTCTAGGTGTAGATTTATTTTGGTTATGGCTAGCTGGATTGCTATATGCCTCACTTATTTGAATATCATTTCTTTTTTTCTATACTTGGGAAATTTTCTGAAATTATTTTTGTAAATAGACATTTACTGTCATTTGTGTTGACCCCTGCTTCACTCACATTAATTATTCTTAAGTTATGTTTCTTTTGGTTGCCTTGCAGCTGTTGAATTGTTATTTCCTTGTTCCTTGTTATTTTTACGAGATCTTTCCTTTCATGATTATAAAACTGGTCTTCAAGGTTTGAAAGTCTATCTTTACTTTCTTTCAACTGCAAACTGGTCTTCAAGGTTTGAAAGTCTATCTTTACTTTCTTTCAAGCAGTTTTGCCAGCTTTCAATGGAGTTTTTGATTTCCTGGATATCTCTTTGAATCTGTTTCATGTATTCTAAGTCATTTTTATATTACTCATTCAAGATTTCACTCATTTTCCTATGTTCCTCTATTCTTCATTCTGTGCTTTCTTTACAGGTGCTTAGCAATTCTTTTATTATGTTTTTCATTTCTTCTTTTACCTGAAACAGTATTTCTTTTATAGCCTTGGGAAGTTGTCTCTTTACTGCAGTTGCCATCACTTCAGAAATTTCAGGTGTGTGACTCCCGATCTCTTCTGTGCTTACATCTCCTGACAAGTACTGCTTGGGTTGGAGGCCAGAGACTGTCTTTGGCTTATTTGTTTTAACATATTCCTGGGTTCTTCTGGACAAGTTGGTAATGGGGTTCAGGAACTTCCAATACTGGCTACAATTTCTCTGAAGCAAGACTGTTTTGTTCTAACCAGCGCTGGCTATGGGTATCTGATGGTGACCATTGGGTGCATTGGTGAAGGGCTGCCTGCTGCTTTTTCCAGCCTGCTTTGGCTCACTGGTGGCTGGTGGAGTGCACGCAGGGGTGGGGCTTGACTCTGCCTCCTACCTGGATGCAGGCGGGGATCTTCAGTGAAGGCTGCTGGAGTGTGCACAGGGCAGGGTGGTGGTGGTGGCTGGCTGCTACCCCGGACTGAGCTGGTTAACAGCAGGGAACCCCCACCATTGCTGTTGGAGTATGTGAGGGGATGACTGCCACCTCCTGGCCAAGCTAGTTACCAGTGGGGAAACTCTATGGCTGCTGGAATACATGTGGCGGTGGGGCCACTCCAAACAATTTCTACCCTTCTACTCCGAGCTAGGAGCTGCTGGAGGCAGCCGGCTGAAGTTCTGGTTCCAGGCTTCTCCTGCCTGACTCCAAACTGGCTCTTGGCCAGTCACTTTCTCCTGCAGGAGGACTGAGCCCTCTGCACTAACCAACAGTCAGTGCAGTCCTCTGTGACCCCTGTTCCCCTCCACCACCATGTCTCTTTGCAGGGGCTACCAGGTTTGCCAACCACCACTGTTACCATGACAGGTTCCAACAGCTCCTCTTTCACAGTGGGTCTGACTCTGGGTAAAGGAACTGCTAGCTACCACTTTCTTCTTTGTTTCAGTTTTCTTTTTTTACTCTCTTTGAGCTTTAATTCTCACTTTAGATTTTCCCTGAGTCCAGGGAACCCACTTCCTTCCTTCTTGTCTTTCCCTCACAATGCTGGACAATTTCTGGACAGTTTCTCTCAGAGAGGCTGTTTTCTCTGCTGCTTACTGTTCCACCATCATTCTATGTCTCCACATACAATCTTTTAAAATTTTTTCATTAATATTATCTGTATCTTTTTTGCCCAATACAGGGAGGCTTCTTAAAGCCACTGATCCTAACTCATTTTTTAAATTGAACTTCAAACAGAATGTATTTTACAGATTTGTAGACTTTTTTCCTGTCTTGGGTTAAGAGCAATAGATGGTCTGTTAGAAAGATTTTAGGACATTGTCACAGATCATTACACCAGGAAGAAAGACAGCAAGTAAACAGATCTACTCTAGAAAAGCTCTGAAAAAGTAGTCTTTCCATGGCTAATGGAGCACTTGAAAATTATGATTCAAAAGTAAATATTGTTCATATGGTAGTCTTTTGGCAGTGATTGAAGAAATTGAGAATAAAGTGGTTAATATAGCCTCTTAAGATACTATTTATACCAATTTTCTTTATAAGCTACTAATAACAACATTAGAATATATTGATCTATACCAGAGAATGAACAACCTTCTTGGTTAAAAGTCATATACTCTGTGATGACATAATTCCCACCATTATGTTTTTTTAGTTTTTGGGGGCATTAATTTGATGTCTTTGTTCTATTTTGCTGTAATACTTGAGAGTTGGTGATTTCTAAGGAATAAAGCTGCATGCAGCTCATGGTATTAGAGACTGGAAGTTCAAGATCCAAGACCAGGTGGCTACTTCTAGTAACAATCTTCTCATGAGTAATAACATTGTGGAAATGGTAGAAAAGCAAAACAGCAGTTTCTTATATAACTCACCTTCACAGGAAATGATCAAGTGCTACTTGAATGAGCACTCATTCATGACTTCAAGAATTAATGGAGTCCCTAGAGTATGATATTAATGCCTCTCAAAGATTTAATCACATCTCAAAGGTCTCATCTTCCAATTTCAGCACAATGTTAATCCAACCCACAAGTTTGGGGAGGGGGCGTGAATCATATTCAAGCTGTGGCATGTTTCAAGAAGGATCTACATTTAGCTGAATCAAGGTATCTCTTCTCACCAGTACACACCTGAAATAAGGAGTGTGGGAGCTCGGGAGAGAGAAGAGCAAAAAGGAAGCCAGAAGGATATGTGAGTGGGTGGGGCAGAAGAGATCCTACAGGTTTGGAAGATGAAGATAATAGGTGGACAGGAGGCTGAGAAGATATAATTGGTGAGAAATCAAATCAAAGAGCTTCATGTTTAGGTTCAAAATCTTCAGGAAATGTATTTGTGTAAAGCCTCATTTATATTTTTATATATTGGAAGAAGTAGAAAGAGAAAATAAAGCAAGAGAAGAAAGCAGAGGGAAAAAGGGGAAGACAAAGAAATAAATTTACAGTGCCAATACTAATATATAGATGCATAAATATTAGAGTAACTGATTTCCTTCAAATATCAACCCAGCCCATTGATATTATTACAAAAAACAAGTGTCATGGTTTATGTTAGTGGCCCCTAAGCCTCATGCCATTATGGACTCCACCAAATCTAGCATTTATGATTAGTTCATTGCTAGCGCTTGGATCGGTGGTGTAAGTGTTACACCTACCTAGGGGTGGAGCCAGCATATGATGTAATGGTGGGAAGAAGGTGTGTCTCTCACTCTCTTGCTAGTTGGTGCTTTGCTGTTTGCACCGGCCATGAATGGCTGGCCCACCATGCCACCCTGCCTTGGAGCCTACTGAGTATGGACTAAAACCTCCAAAATTGTAAGAAATAAGCCTTTTCTCCCCTAAGTTTTAGTGTCAGATATTTTGTGTCAGTGATGAATAAAAAGTAACTAAGACAAGCAAATTTTTTATTTTTCAGTTTGAAATAATATTTTCTCCTTATTCTCATTTATTATCACAAAACACTGTCCCTCTTGTGCATGACAGAGGGAATTCAGTACCAATCATAAGTATCTTGACCTCTCCTTATTATTATACCATGAAAGAGAACCCTGGGCATTAATTCCATACCAAGCTATCATAGATTCCCATTAATTCTATTGTTGCATTATAAAATTTTTAAGAAGTTGTTTTTCTGTGAAATATATTCTTCTGATGAGTTAGGCTCTAAGTGAAGCTGTTGGAAAGTTTTCATATCCCACATTCTTCAGCTGCTCTATTATGGCTCATGTGCTCTGGTTATGTGTTAATAATTTTCTGACATCTGAAATAACAGCCCCATTTGAGCCACATGGAGTGCTTTTATCTCAAAGGGATTCAGCTTTAAATACAGATGGGCTTGTCGGCATGGTTTAGATGACATTTTTATAACCTGTAATGTTCTTCAGCAAGATGTGGTTAATGATCCTTCACATCAGCCAGCCAGAGAGCACTTAGTTCCTGGTGGAAGGTCTCATTCACATCACAGTTTCTGAGTCTACTGAACGCAAAATTATTACTGTGGGGCTCAGCTAATGAAAATCTAAAGATTGCTACATTATTCATTTTTGTCCTGATTGGTATTAATCTCAATATTGTGATTTTTGTTTGAAATCTTTCACACTATTGTGGCCTACCCTAATTTGACCTGTTGTTTTGGCATAGCACACTTGCTTGGAGGGAAAGTTATGTCCCCCTAACTGTGCTTGCTCTTGCTTGACTGTGACTTCAAAATGAGCTGGTCCTTCTGGAGACTGGATCCCAGAAGTTTTATGGATCTACTACTAAATTAATGAGACTTACTTTTTAGAAAGTACCATGAAGAGTACAATCAAACCAAAAGATAAACCTATCAAATATCTGAAACACACTATCTCCCTATCCCTTCCATATTCTCCTTTACATTCTTAGGATACATGGCCTCTGGGCTTTTGGACCTTACAATGTTGTAAACACATTCAATAAATGATTGTTGAGCATCTGCTTTGGGTAAGGCACAATGCATTATGATGGGAAGCTACACAGCCCATACTATTCAAGATGTGAGATAATAGATGTTGGGTTGGGAAATGCACTTTCATGCAAAATAAAATCAATGCCATAAAGAGAGATGCAAACAAAGTGGAAGAGTTGTTTCCAAATGGCAGGAAAAGTACAAAGATTTGGCATCTGGACAAGAGCTTTAAAGAAGATATAGAGTTTGTAAGCAAAAGAAAAGACATGCTCTTAGGGCTACTTGAATCACTTGAGCAAGTTTTGGTGGAAGGATGCTGCCCTTGGGGATTCCACTGTGTAGTTGCAGTAGACCATCTGGCTAGAGTATATTGTCCTATGAGACTCAGAGGCAAGTGAGGTAAAAAAGGCAGTGAAGCCAGAGAAGAGTGTAAAACTGGGAATGCAAGTGCCCAGAATGCCAGCTAAGCAACACTGACATTTACCTTATCGACATGGGAAGGTATCAGATGTTTTCAGTCATGATTTGATGGATACTTTAGAACCATCACTCCAGTTGATGGAGGACCACACAGGCATATTACAAGCATGTGCCTTCCATCATGTTACAGGGCCTCCAAGTCTGGAAAAAAGGGAAAATATGTAATAAAATATTTAGACATTGAAGATTACTTTGTGAAGAAGCTGATATGAATATTCAGAGGTATCTGATATGACATGTTGATTTATTCTGAAGTGCCTTAGTACCTATAAGTGTATCAGAGAAGCAAAATGGGCTACATTAAAATGCTACCTTAGCAAACACCATCCTCTAGACTTGACAACCAGTCTTGATCTCTTAACTTTGTTTATAGCGTTCCTTTGCAGGCTATGTAGTACTTTCTGCCCATCTTACAACACTTCGCACCTAAAATTCTCCTCCAATACTCTGATATATTTTTAACATTCGTATTTGTTCCTATGTCTTATACAATCAGAATCATGCATTCAGCTAAAATAAAATTCACATAAAATAAAAGTATCGGTATTGCCATTTTAACATGTTAGTGAGTTTAACTCTCAGAGAATCCTGTTGAGTTTTACTCCTGTGTATGGCATACAAAAAGTTTTCAACTAGAGGTAATTCTCTACTTTGTGCCAGAGATGTAAGAAGATATCTGGAGCCTCTGTGTCACATAAAGTGCATCACATCTGTTGATAGATGGAATTGCCTCTTTTAAGAGCCTTAACAGAGAAAAGGAAAGTGTTATTAAATAATGGACTATATTTAGGCAGTGTGTGTCAACAAAACAGAAAAATAATGTTAGTACATTATGAAAGTTTAGACTCAAAATCTAAATGCCTTCATTGCTTTAAAAAGGTCACAACACTTTCACCTGTTAGAGACATCTGTCATTTGTTGCTTTTAATTTATGCTTCAAAGTATACAGAATTTCTCTCCTGAAAAAGATTTAGGGAAACAAATCTAGGGAAATAGGAGGAAAAGGATTAATATCACTTCTGTCAATGAACTATCTTTGTGAAGATTTCCATTTCTTCTTCAGTTGGCCCCAAGCATGTTTGCACCATCAAACTTCAGGGGAATGAATCTTCCATGTTGAATACTCTTTAATGCAAGAATCATATTCCCTCCTGCTGAAATACATCCACCTTGAGGCAGACAGTAATGACCACTTGAAAGAGCAGAGACCACTATAAACAGATTAAGTCTAAAAGTGACACAAATTATGGGAGACTTCCAGGGACTTCAAGGCAGCTAGAACATAATTACCCAAATTAAATTTGGCCTAAACAATAGGCTAATGCTTCTTCTCTAGCTGCACGTTTCAGGGAGACATTAATGTTCTACACTGTAGTTTTCTGAGCAGGAAGAAACAAGCGTTTTTGAGAAAAAGTAACTGTAAGCCATTTTTGTATTTTTTTTTCATCCCCCCAGTACTGGGTATTGAAATCAGAAACTGCACACTGAGCCACATTCTCAGCCTTTAGTTATTTATTTAGTTTTAAATCTTGAGACAAAGTCTCATTAGGTCACTAAATTGCTCAGGCTGGGCTGGATCGTGATCCTCCAAAAGTGTTGGGATTTATGTGCGCCATCAGGCCTGGCTTTGTATTTAAATTTTGTTTGTTTTGTATAAGCCATTAATTATGTATGTACATGTTTGTTTTTCACTGTAATTTGTTGTACAATAGACAAAACAAAAGTTAACATTTTAATCATCTTTAAGTTCAGTGCCATTATGAGCACTCATGTTCAGCAAGCTATGACTATTACATCTCTAGAGGAAGTCTTTTTGTTTCCCAATCATTTTTGTATATATGATTCTGTATTTTTGAGGAACCATGGACTTTTCGTTTTAATACTGGGTTTCTTTTAGCTAGCACAACTTCCCCCAATTGCATATATTTTATAACTATTTAAAAATGATTTTTCAATTCGAAATGCATTTAACTCTCACATTATCCACTAATCAGGAGCAGACATCTCAATTTAGAAACACAAGGAATTGGATTGCTTGACCTCTCCAGAACCAGTTGCTACTGCTGCCTTTATGAACCAGTTTTAACTGCAGCAATTCCTAGTCAACAGTGTTCAGTTGACATCCTCGTGCATCAAATTAGCTTCAGTGTGGATGCAGCAAAAAGACTACTCTGTCTTACCATGACTTTCAATTGCAAATGGTTTTAAAGTGCATTTATTCATTAACCTATAAATTCTTAGTTTTGAATATTTGTGCTGTGCCACACAAATGCACTGAGAGAGAAAGCTGCATGCTCACCTATGTGAGAAAGGACCAGCACAGTGAGTAAGCGAACATGATGTTCTCTGGGAAAGGTTTTTGGAAGGGAGATGAGCACAGAGATGGAGAATGTAAGCTCAACTGGATCAGTTTTGCTATTCATTCCATCAACCACAATCAAATGGTATTGGTGAATTCTTCATATCACACTTCCTTTGAGCTTTGAAATACAGCAATTGATTTCCCTGAAATAATACATTTTCATAGGCACGCTATTTTCTAAGGATTTGAGATGATGTAACATTTTCATGAAGCTCCTTTATAAGTAATTCAGTTGTCTATAGAATTTAGGTTAATTATCAATCAGGTACAGATGTGGAGGTAAAATCTTTCTTCAATAATGTCATAACCATGCAGTACTCGAACTGTAGGTTCTTGTTGCTCATACTGGGATCTTCAGCTCAGCACAGAGGTTAATAGAAAGGCACATACTTTGACTGCACCTTGGTCCCACTGAGTCAGAATCTGCTTTCTTAAACTTTCCTGATGATTTGTGTGCAAGTTAAGTACCATAAACAGGCCAGAAAGCAAAATTTGTGTGTGCATGCATTTATTTATAACCTAGAATAATTCCTAAATCTTTTTTTGTGTTATATAAATATCAATAGTTTCTCACAGGCACTATTTAGGTATGAAATTCCTAAAAAGAAATTATCTGCATCAGATTTTTATATATTTATGCCCTATGACAAGTCAATCCGGCTGAAAAATTAAAAAAAAGAAAATTGGTCATTATATAAAGATATAAATGTGAGATTCTATTGTAATGTTATTAATTAAATTATAGGCAAAAGGATTGATGCAGTACATTGTGATATGTAGGTAAAAGGAATTATGTGTAGTTAATAAAGTTACATTAGTGATCTTATGTATTGGCATATAGAGTTTTCCACATAGAATTATATTGATAATTGGAAATGGAAAGGTTCAAAGCTGGGTGGAGAGTATGTTCTCATTTTAAATTATATAGCTTCAGATATAATTAGAAAGAATATAAATCACACAATAACCAGGTTTGTCATTAGCGAGAATGTGGTGAATAAGTATCTTCCTTGTTCTTTTATTCTTTGTCTTTAGTTTACCACTTCATCAGATTTTCTTTATAATAAATATGAATATCTCTACAATAGATATTTTAAGTTAAATGAAAGTTTAAACATTTTCAAATTAAAATTCTGTGTTTAATATATTCAACTTCTTTCTTGTGATATTTGGTAACATTTTGCTTCTTCTATTTTCAGTAGCAAAGATGAACAATTATACGAGTTCAGCTTTAAAAGAAATAAACAGGTGAAACATATGGCCCTTAGATATTGTTTTCTTGTGATAGTACACAATAGACTAGACTGCAGATCAAGAAAGATGAACATTACTTTTTCCTAATAACGTAGTCTGATTATTGGTTAATACTAGGTAAAACTTCATTGTATACTTTAGATATGACATGATTATTTCAGAAACATCATTATTGAGGCAGTAAAGAACTTTAAAAACTAGCTAAATACAATGAAGAATGAACAAATAGAAATACATTTAAAATGTTATATATTGCTGAAATATAAAAGGCCATATAACATTTTGAATTATTACATATTTTCTGTGTTTCCTAATTTTCCATTGTATATTAATGTTGTTAGGTTTATAAGAACGAACTAATTATGAAACAACTAATAGATTTAAATAGAATTCATTCAAACTTTCAAACTTTCAGATAACAGAAAAAGTATAATAACTTGGGCCTCTGATTTTTTGTTTTCTTCAGACAAATGGGCTGGGCAAAATCTTGCTGCCTGCTATGTATTATATATACTATTCTCTTAGTCTATTCCCAGGCTTTTAAAATCCACAATATATATTTTATGTAAGCTTTTGAGGGTGCTTTAGTCATAAAAATGCTTCTCTCAACTTTAGAGAACTAAATTTTAGAAGGCACTTAAATCAGAAAGCATAAAACATTTGGCAATTTCAAAGCAAGGCAGAAAAAACTTCATAAAAATTCCAATGAATATATTTTATTCTTTTTAGACATTCATTTCTGAACACACATGGCATTACCTTGTTAAATCAAAAAAATATTTGGAGTGCCATCTCCATTAACCTGGGGTATCAACTTTCTAAATGAGGAATGTTACTGGTTTCATTAGTGAATTTTTGACATGTAAATGCTTGTATGTATTTGTATGTAATAGTATTTCAAGAAAACAGTACATTTATTATGATTGAGTTGAGTCATATTAGTCTGGAATTCAAATAAGTGTATCTGTGAGCCATGTGGGATCCAGTGCAATGTCAAACACCAAGCTTTCTCTCTCAATATAGGACAAGTAACCACATGTAACATGTGTGTATCTGGATATTCTACTTTGCTTACTAATGTTAATTCTAGCAATATACAAAGTTCTTAAGTAGAGGCAGATGCAAGTGTGAGAGTTATGCAGAAAACTGAAGAAAACTCAGAGGATTGAGTGTAAAAATGATACTAATTTGGAAAATATATTTTGTGGATATGCTCAATTTTAGATTTTTTTTTTTTTTGCAGAGACAAACAACTGGATAAAACTTCCATTAAACTTGGACCTCAACAGGAGACAAAAATCTGAGAGTCATGAGGGCTTCATGCTTTTGGTTGTTACATTTTCTTAAGTTTGGTTAGATTCCATAGATCAGTTTCTCAATTAGCCAAATATAGAGAGACATATAGAAAGCTGGAATTAATCACCAATATGAACATAAATAGCTATAGGGCGTTAACTTCTTTCAACTGGGAATTCATGTTGACAAAAACAAGATGTAAACTTGTTTAATTGTTTTTATACTACAGCAAATCAATGGGAAAAAAGATGAAATTGATTTTTTTAGTTAATTATTCAAATGAACAAAATTATTGATTTAAAATTTATTGACTTATTCTACTTTCAGAGACGTGGCTCTGAGGAATGAAGACTGTAAGAATTATTGACAAAATAACACCTTTTAGAATCTTTTGTCATTTCAACCTTTAGTCACTTTATTCTGCCCAGAGGCATAAACACATGGCAACAGTTTCTTAATGTTCACACAAGTATGAGAAGCTTCCAGTCGTGGCTCCTTTTGCCACCACAGACATTTCCCTTCATGTGGTTGTCTGTTCATGATTCTTTCAGAAAGAATTTTAAACAATAAATTTACTTATTTATTTGCTTTTATTAGTACATGTTTTTAATACATAATAATTATGTTCACCGTGGGGGGCGGGTGCCAGATGTAACAGATCTCAATTCCTTTCTCTCCTTCCATCCGCCTTCCATTTTTCCAGCATCAGATTCATTTATTCATCTCACAAGATTTTCTAACGTTAATTGTCATACATACAAATTGAAAACTAGACTAATAGACCAAAGAATGTATAGCACAGGTAAGACAATTGTATTAAATCAAGGTACACTTCTAGATACATTGCACACACTAGATTACATAAGCTGTTTTTCTTCTTTTTCCTATTATCTGTCATATATATCCTCCCTCCCTCTCTCTCTCTCTCTCTCTAACCTATTCTTTGCAAAGAACCTCTATAGATATAGATACAGATATAGATATTCTTCTAACTACTCTCAATTCCTTAGTTTTAAAAATCCAGTGTATTTTTATAAGGTCAGAATGTTAGAAAGATAATAGTTTATCTAACAATTGTATACATATATTAGAGTTATATATAAAGAGTATATAAATATATATATATAAATATAAAACTATATATATATATATATGTAGTTACCATATACAAGTAAGAGAAATAATGTGATATTTAAGCTTCTGAATCTGAGCTACTTCACTTTACATTATGGTTTCAAAATGCACCCATTTTTCTATAAATGACTCAAGTTTATCCTTCTTTATGTCAGAGTAATATTCCACTGTGTATAAATATATCATTGGTAAATCTGTTTATCTGTAGATGGACATTCAGTCTGTTTCCAAGATTTAGTTACTATGAAGTTTTCTGCTTTCTATAAACATAGGTGTGGATACACTACTGTGGTATGATGTCTTTGACTGGGAAATGCCAAGAAGAGAAATAATTGGGTCAAATGAAATTTCTATTTTTAGAGTTTTTGAGGAATCTCAATACTGATTTCCATAGTGTTGTATTGGTTTATAGTCCCGCCAACTATGGAGAACGGTTTTGTTCTCCACACAATCTCACCATGATTTGCTATTGGTTGTTTTCTTGAAGATGGTTATTATTTCTGGGGTTAGATAGAATCTCATAATTGTTTTAATTTGTATTTTTTCAAATGGGCAGACATATTGATCATTTTTTTCAGGCATTTACTGGCTTTTGGTATTTCTTTATCTAAGAAGTGTCTATTCATATCAACTGCCCACTTTTTAATTGAGCCCTTAAATTTTGGGGGAAGTCTAATTTTTGGGGGGAGGGGTACTGGGAATTGAACTCTCGACCTTGCATTTGCTTATGCCACTGAGCTAGATACCTAGTCCCTGAAGTCTAATTTTTAAAAGTTCTTTGCATATTTTAGATATTAGTGTTTTGCCTAAGGAAAGTTAGCAAAATTTTTTCCATTCTGTAAGTTGTATATTCACTAATATACTACCACTAAAAGTCAACATTGGCAATGAGTGCTTTGAAGATAGAATTGCTAATATCTCTTAGATGATCTTAAGTATACTCATATTTCTGCATATGTACAATAACCAGTAATTAATAAGGATTTTGCAAGTTTGGCAATGTTGTTTTTGGTATCACATAGGGACGATGATGATGTACAACTCCCTGAAATGCCAGGGAGACCAGGGAAAGAAGATGAATGGGAATTTGTTTCCAGGGATCTTGGAGGATTGGGCTAGGATGATGCACATGCTACTAAAGTAATTTTGAATTTTGAGGCTGTGTCAAATATGAGAGACAGATCTGCATAGGGGTTTAGTCAAGAGTGATATTAAACAGTCTAGAACTAAGTTTTGTAATGCAAAGAAAATAAAAAGTGAGAAACAGAGATTCACAGCCTGGGAAGTCAGGAACCAATTCAGTTGATGAATGAGAAATAGGAAATGGCCAAACTGAGAGAATTTCCACAGTGAGGTCAGATATTTTTTGTCATTTGTTTTCTGTAGTGCTCTGAACATGGATATGGCGATGATTGGAGAAGTTAAACAAACAAACAAAAAAAGGTCTGCTAGTGATGGCCTGGGAATGTATTTTTGCAGATAAATTTACCAACTATGTTAAAATACTTCTAATTATTCTCAATTCCTTAGTTTTAAAAATCCAGTGTATTTTTATGTCAGAATGTTAGAATGACAATAGTTCATCTAACAGTCATGTATATCCTTCTATTTTAAGTAAAATTAATGAATTTATTCCTAATTGAAACTAGTTTCTATGTAGCATTTCCACGTAGACTGTAATAAATAATAGACTGAAAAACCTATCAACATAGATTTAACACTTAGAACTCTGTTTTAACATAAAATAAGGATTCTTTTCTGCATTGTGATACATATAATAGAAAATATGAAAAATTGTTCTCATTTAATTGGCATAAAATTTGAGCTGAAGTAGTTGATTCATATAAAAACTTCATATGTATTCTATATTTATTGAAGGGATTTCTTTCTTTCTTTCTTTCTTTCTTTCTTTCTTTCTTTCTTTCTTTCTTTCTTCCTTCCTTCCTTCCTTCCTT